>JAZGLO010006446.1:502500-511470 GCA_036873155.1 Biomphalaria sudanica
TTTGGGGGGGCGGGTGGGTAGGGCAGGGAAATGGGGGGTAAAGCCGTCAGAAGTGAGAATTAATGAACGCTATTATTTTGATGTATGAAAAATGTGCAGAGATAGATGCAGCTATAAATAGTTTAAGAAAATTATTTTAAAAAAACGCGTCTCAATGGAAGGTCTAACATGTGGATGCGTTTTGGATTTTTTGTTATATATTGAAGCTTAACTGAATGAATGAGCGTGTAGAACTTGGTCTCTTGAGCACTTGCATGTTGACTTATTGATGTGTAGAACTTGGTCTCTTGAGCACTTGCATGTTGACTTATTGATGTGTAGAACTTGGTCTCTTGAGCACTTGCATGTTGACTTATTGATGTGTAGAACTTGGTCTCTTGAGCACTTGCATGTTGACTTATCGATGTGAGGATTAAACTAGGTCAATATTTATTGAAGATGTTTGCAATTGTGGCCAAGGTCTTCTGATATTTAATCTGTTAGGGGAGATGAAGTATAGGAGAGGCGAAGTATTAGGGGAGGTGAAGTATTAGAAGAGGCGAAGTATTAGAAGAGGCGAAGTATTAGAAGAGGCGAAGTATTAGGAGAGGCGAAGTATCAGGAGAGGCGAAGTATTAGAAGAGACGAAGTATTAGGGGAGGTGAAGTATTAGTAGAGGCGAAGTATTTGGAGAGGCGAAGTATTAGAAGAGGCGAAGTATTAGGAGAGGCGAAGTATTAGAAGAGGCGAAGTATTAGGAGAGGCGAAGTATTAGGAGAGGCGAAGTATTAGAAGAGGCGAAGTATTAGGAGAGGCGAAGTATTAGGAGAGGCGAAGTATTAGGAGAGGCGAAGTATTAGGAGAGGCGAAGTATTAGGGGAGGTGTATTAGGAGAGGCGAAGTATTAGGGGAGGTGTATTAGGAGAGGCGAAGTATTAGGAGAGGCGAATTTTAGGGGAGGTGAAGTATTAGGAGAGGCGAATTTTAGAGGAGACGAAGTATTAGGAGAGGCGAATTTTAGAGGAGGTGAAGTATTAGGAGAGGCGAATTTTAGGGGAGGCGAAGTATTAGGAGAGGCGAATTTTAGGGGAGGCGAAGTATTAGGAGAGGCGAAGTATTAGGGGAGGTGAAATGTTAGGAGAGGCGAAGCATTAGGAGAGGCGAATTTTAGGGGAGGCGAAGTATTAGGAGAGGCGAAGTATTAGGAGAGGTGATTATAGGGGAGACAATATAAAGATGACTAAATGCTAGGGAAATCAAAATGTCTGGTAAGGCTCTAATCGTGGAACCAAAAAAAAAAAAGAAACTTTTTATCTTTGAATATTTGATGGGTTGCTTGAGCTAACCAGGAAAACTAGTGACTTGGCAGGATTTAAGTCATTGGTTAATATGCATGACTGAAGGCACGACGCGTAGGACGTAATCATCTTTTTTGAAGTAACGTCTGTATTATATAAGAAATTATAAAAGAAGACACTAGAACTCTTCGATCCATCACTCGCATGTCTACGAAACTGGATTAGGGCAGAAGACTATTTTGGTACCACCAGTTTTGAAGCAAATCGAAGAGATGCTCAACCCTTCACCTCTCTCCAGAGCGGCGGATGATCGATTCCGGCATTAACCCTAAACCCCGACAGATACAGTACCTACGCCAGTGCAAATATCACGTCACCCAGAGCTCAGCGCTTCCTACAAATACCAACAGCATAGCTCTTCACCTGTCGAGCATGTAGAAGTAGGCTAGGACATCAGACATTTTCGGAACACGAGAAGAAGGGTGAGGAGCGCGGTTGCTGAGCGGTTAAGCGCTAGTCTTCCGAACCGAGGTCCCAGGTTCGAATCTTGGTGAAGACTGTGATTTTTAATTTCGGGATTTTTTGGTCGCATTTGGGTCCACCTAGCTCTAATGGGTAAGTGACATTAGTTGGGGAAAGTATAGGCGGTTGGGCGGTGTGCTGGCCACTTGACACTCTCGTAAACCGTTGGCCACAGAAACAGATGACCTTTAAATCATCTGCCTAATAGATCGTAAGGTCTGAAAGGAGAACTTTACTTTTTACTTAAGAGGTTTAACTTACTCCACTTACCGAATGGCACCGCGTTGACAGTTTTACGGTTACTTGACGGCCCGCTGTGTACGCGGTTTGGTCCCCTTTCCGGTCCATGGCCGTTACTGCTGGGAAACCTCAGTGTCACGTACATTGTATCTATATTTGGCCATAGTCTATATTTAGCTTGTCGGCAGGACTCGAGCTACCTCGGGGAATTTTTCTATCATGCAACAGGATCATGTTCAGAATAAATGTGATTGGTTTTGAAATATTAATTGTTGTACATTGAGCTGCATTTATTGGTTGGCCTTGCAGTGTAGAGTTGTTGGTCACATGATTACGCTCTAGAACCCGGGGAAGGTTCTAGATTGCGCCAGTCTTGTATGGAACGTGTTTGAGAGAACATGTACTAGAGTGTAGTATTAGAACTCAATTATATTATTGTGTAGATCAGTTATATTTATTCAAGTACATTTAACCATTGTAATTATTTGTGAATAGCTTTTTCAAGTTCTGAATTAAAGTAAATGTTTTAGACAAAGAGAAGTTTCTTTATTGAATACAATAAAATACTTAGATCGACTTAGCAATTGGCATCTTCTAGATGATCCTTTTATCAACTGGCAACATTCTGAATGATCGTATTATCAACTAAATCTAGCTACTTTTATACGATCATCCCGGTACAAGGCCGCTACTGCTGGGAAGCCTCAGACAGAACTAGGAGTGAAGACCTCCCGGTACAAGGCCGCTACTGCTGGGAAACCTCAGACAGAACTAGGAGTGAAGACCTCCCGGTACAAGGCCGTTACTGCTTGGAAACCTCAGACAGGACTAGGAGTGAAGACCTCCCGGTACAAGGCCGTTACTCCTGGGAAACCTCAGACAGGACAAGGTGTGAAGACCTCCCGGTACAAGGCCGCTACTGCTGGGAAACCTCAGACAGGACTAGGAGTGAAGACCTCCCGGTACAAGGCCGCTACTGCTGGGAAACCTCAGACAGGACTAGGTGTGAAGACCTCCCGGTACAAGGCCGCTACTGCTTGGAAACCTCAGACAGGACTAGGTGTGAAGACCTCCCGGTACAAGGCCGCTACTGCTTGGAAACCTCAGACAGGACTAGGTGTGAAGACCTCCCGGTACAAGGCCGCTACTGCTTGGAAACCTCAGACAGAACTAGGAGTAAAGACCTCCCGGTACAAGGCCGTTACTGCTTGGAAACCTTAGACAGGACTAGGAGTGAAGACCTCCCGGTACAAGGCCGTTACTGCTTGGAAACCTCAGACAGGACTAGGTGTGAAGACCTCCCGGTACAAGGCCGCTACTGCTGGAAAGTCTCAGACAGAACTAGGTGTGAAGACCTCCCGGTACAAGGCCGCTACTGCTGGAAAGTCTCAGACAGAACTAGGAGTGAAGACGTCCCGGTACAAGGCCGCTACTGCTGGGAAACCTCAGACAGAACTAGGAGTGAAGACCTCCCGGTACAAGGCCGCTACTGCTTGGAAACCTCAGACAGGACTAGGTGCGAAGACCTCCCGGTACAAGGTCGCTACTACTGGGAAACCTCAGACAGGACAAGGTGTGAAGACCTCCCGGTACAAGGCCGCTACTGCTGGGAAACCTCAGACAGGACTAGGAGTGAAGACCTCCCGGTACAAGGCCGCTACTGCTGGGAAACCTCAGACAGGACTAGGTGTGAAGACCTCCCGGTACAAGGCCGCTACTGCTTGGAAACCTCAGACAGGACTAGGTGTAAAGACCTCCCGGTACAAGGCCGCTACTGCTTGGAAACCTCAGACAGAACTAGGAGTGAAGACCTCCCGGTACAAGGCCGTTACTGCTGGGAAACCTCAGACAGGACTAGGTGTGAAGACCTCCCGGTACAAGGCCGCTACTGCTGGAAAGTCTCAGACAGAACTAGGAGTGAAGACGTCCCGGTACAAGGCCGCTACTGCTGGGAAACCTCAGACAGAACTAGGAGTGAAGACCTCCCGGTACAAGGCCGCTACTGCTTGGAAACCTCAGACAGGACTAGGTGCGAAGACCTCCCGGTACAAGGTCGCTACTGCTGGGAAACCTCAGACAGGACAAGGTGTGAAGACCTCCCGGTACAAGGCCGCTACTGCTGGGAAACCTCAGACAGGACTAGGTGTGAAGACCTCCCGGTACAAGGCCGCTACTGCTTGGAAACCTCAGTCAGGACTAGGTGTGAAGACCTCCCGGTACAAGGCCGCTACTGCTTGGAAACCTCAGACAGGACTAGGTGTGAAGACCTCCCGGTACAAGCCTGTAAGCTGAATAAAAGCCTTTCCAGCGTTTAATCTGGGTGGATAATGGTGCATTCGGTGCCGGTTTCCTATTAATATATAGCTTTTATATAGCGCTACTTTCATGCTTAAAGCATGCTCAGAGCGCTATTGTCCAATCTCATTTGTGGACCAGTGGGGGGGGGGGGGGATGGGGAATCTGGGAGAAGGATTTTCCATGCTTCCTTTAGGCGCTCAGTAAACACAACTCTTCCCGAGTCGAGTGTCGAACCTTAAGTCCCCTCTATAGGGGATCTATGTCTTTGTCTAGATCTTTGTCTGGCCTATATTTATTGTAATTTAGATTGTTGTCAAGTGTATAGCCTAATGACGATGCGTGAAAACTGAGCGGTATAAATATATATAGTTGCGGCTTTTAAACTTACAATTGAAACGAAGTCCGTATTTAAATTCTTTTTTAAAAACAACTTTTGAATCTATGAATGACGCTTGATTTATTAATGAAGAAGCTTGTGAACTTTTTAATAAGACTTACTTCCCCTGAAGTTTTTCATTGAAAAGTGGTGTAATTATTTAAAAAATTTGCATGCATATATAATTTTTAAAATTAGATGGTTCACGTCCGGAATAGAAAAAAGTAGCCGTTGCATCAGAACTTTGAATGATCTAAAATAGCATGATGTCCGATTTTCATTTTCTCTTCTAGTTTCTGAGATCTAAACAGGACGGACGGACAGACAGGCCACACAAAACTAATAGCATATTTTCCCCTTTCGGGGGCCGCTAAAAATACGTCATGTATTGATTGGGCATCCTTTGCGCCCCACCCTGTTTTTTGTTTTAATACTACGTCATTGTGTGGCCAGTTTGTTGGTCTTCCGTGACAGTTTATGAAATAATTTTGGTCAGTTTACTCATATTGTTGCACAGTTCTGAGAACATTAATGGAAGTAAGGGGCGAAGCGACAACCGCATTGCATATCACAATCTTTTTATGGTCATGATACGCTACGATACAATCAAGAACCTCAAAGTCGTATCACATTAAGTATATAATTCCGTAAAAATTATCCCTTATCTATCAGTAAGCTAATTGGCTTGTGTGATTGGCATTAAAATTCTGAAATCAAATATATTTAAATATATTTACACCTTTTTTATTCATCAATTTGACAGAGTTAGATGAAAGACTTGAGGCATGTTTTTTAATGTAAAGACTATACAATGTTATTACTTTGTAATGTATCATTTGAAGAGAAAAAAAAATAAAAATGCTCCTAAAACTGCGACTATGACTTTAAAATTGATGAACTCCAGCGAGTATATTATAATGAACAGTGTATTTGAACTGTAGTGGGTATACTACATTGAACGGTATAAATGAAGTGTATACAACTTCTCAATAACCTTGACTACTCCACGTGGATGCGTTAACCCGTTTGTATTGTGTTATTGTAAGTGAAAGTATAATCTGAATAAACCACAAAAAAGATTTATTAACAAGGTTAGAGAGACGAGTGGAACTTTGTTTGTTCTTGGACTATGCATACAAAAATGATAACTCACAGATATTATATTTTATCTTTTCAGTCTGTGGTGATTCTAACAGAATTCCACGACCTCTCGGTGTCAACTGGTGAAGACTAGTTGTCCCGGGGTTTCATAGGGGGGAAATTATCGCCAGACCAGACATGCTTGTATTCATAATCTAATATTTAAATTCCTCATGAGCGCACTGCAATGCTGCCTGGCTTCAAGTTTTGGTTTGATGAGAAGCCGGTGCAGTGCAGTTCTGCCCACTAAGTGTTTCTCCGGTGGTGAGGAGGAGAAACGGTCAGACTAATTAAGTTCCTTTGGGGCACTGTTATAAACACAGACTTAAACACTGACATTGTCATTAACTTGAAAACACTGACATAATCCGTTGCTTAAAAAATGACTTGAACATTGACATTGACTCTGACTTCGACATTTCTGTTTCAACTTTATTGCAGAGTACCTGACTTTTTTCCTCACGTTTATAGCGGTCAAAGCTAGTCACATTGTTCGGTGCAATAGCTGCGCAGAAGAAAAAAAAAACGTTGAAATGTGCCTGTTGATTTGAGTTTACGTCCTACAGAGCCAGAAATAAACTTTCGGGAAAATCCGATACAAAGACTGTTGCTACGTCCCAACAAGGGATGGGCATGAGGCGTTCATTGCGAAGTCAGACAAAACTGCGGCGGAGATTGTCAACATCTGGGGAATATGCAAATTTTGGGACATGACTTTATTTATTAATTTTTTTTTTTAAATTTTTTGTGGGCTAGTCACCTCCTCGCAGTGACTCAAAGCCATCTATCTTAATTGCAGAGGTCTCGCTTGGTTGTCACTGGATTTAGCCGTTAGCTGCTATTCTTCCCGAAGGTCGACCTAAAGGTGGATTGCTTACGGTGTTATTTGTTGGTGTCTTCGACAGGTCAACCTTTTCTTCCCTTCCCTGCTTGTTATTCTGATACCTGGAATGAAAGCGTTGGTGTGTGGATTAAATATTGCTTACTTAGTTGGGGTAATAAAGTTTGTGATGTGAGAAGCGTGGTCGAGAGGCTTAGTTGAACTTGGCTTGGCTTGGCTACCTAGAAGGGGGCTCGAGGTTCGACTAAAGGCAGCACGGGAAACCAACTCCTAGATACCCTCCTCCCCTCTGGTCCACTAATGAGATTGGACCAAAAGCACTCTGATCTTGCTATAAGCATGAAGGTAGTGCTATATAAAAAGCTATAATATTTCCATAGTATCATCATCGTAAAGAAATAACAATGTTTAATGGCGGTTTCCTTATTTTGCCTAAAAGTGAGAAAGTAATCCATTGTATTAGTTTTAAAATATTATTTATTGTGTAACTGTCACGTGGGTTACTTGTCAAGGTCGTCAAAGAAGTATTAACAAAATAAAGGTTTTACATTAAGGCTGTTACACAGAAGAGTAAATTAATGAAAGGGGGGAATAATTTGTTTCCGGTTACAGAGAGAAAACTTTCGATTTGCGAGTTCGGAAACGTATACGTTGGATAGATAAGCTTATATTGGAGTAAAACCAAAATCTGTTCAGTCTATAACAGTGTTTCCCAAACATTTGTAATACATCTGATGAATTTAATGTTGAATTATCTCACTAGAACTAACTAGATCTAGAACTTCACCTTTTTTTTTTTCAATGAATATTTTATCCAGATTGAGCAGTATCCTCAACAGGCCAAATGTTTTGACAATATTGGCACAAATGTCTTTTTTTTTTTGGCTCATGTTCTCTTCATTTCCTATTTCCGGGATTCCCCCCCCCCCCCAATCCATCTCCCGCCGCTACAGATTAATTGGGTCATATTTGACATTTTCACTTTATTTGTATAAGGTGTGACAATCACTTCCTTTGTGGACAGACTGACTCACGCATATGCAACATATACGCACGCACGAACAGGTACCATACGCCAACTTTTTAACAAAAATTGGGAAAAGGAATCTGAGACTCTGTGGATATTGACCACTACAGATCGAGGGATAAATATGCTGAGAATTACGTTGTGTGTGTGTGTGTGTGCTGTTTCATGCCGTGTTCACTGTGAGCCCCCCCCCCGTACTAGCCCCTCCCCCACCCCGAAACAAATGATCCTCCCAGTAACCACTGCCTCCCCATTCTACAGATCGCAGGTGTGTTATATATGTACCTAGAACTAAGTGATGTTCCAGCAGTACAGTGTACCCCCGGCTTATGTCAACTAATTTTGTTTTCACCTTGGATATTACGATTTCTATTTAGCCTTTACAACATTAGGGTGTAAATCTGCTTGGTCGTGTGATACGTGCTATGGACTGTCATCTCGATGGTCCCAGGATCGAATCTCGTGCCCTTTGCCATCCCCCGGCCGCCGCCCTGCGGTTTTGAGCTAGGAAGTTGTGAGCAACTTGTAAGTCGGTAGTAGCATGGAAGTTGCTTGTTCCAACATCCATGTTTGTTTGTAAAATGTTTTTAAGTGTTTCGGATGTTACTTCAGAGTTAAAGATAATCTACATCCTATCCAGTTGAAGATAATCCAAATCTTATCCAGTTGAAGATAATCCAAATCCTATCCAGTTGAAAATAATCTACATCCTATCCCAAACGTCCAGCAGGACGAAGGGGGATGGCAGTGGGCAGGCCGCAAGACCAGGCAGCCATTATCCTTGGGTCAGAAGGTGGATTCGAATTTGGATTCTAGAATTTTTGAAATTCTGGAGCTAATTGATCAAAAAATGTAACTACAATGAGTTCTGAAATATCTGGTTACTGAGAGCCGCTCGTATTTTTTTTTTTTTTGAGCTTTGTCAGAAAGTGAAACACTTCCTGTTTTTATTGCATGCTGTTACGGGCCTTTGTAATCCCAACATAGGTGTGGGAGTCCAGTGCCTGTGGACCACCCGAGGCGTTCAGTTACATGCGCGTGCATCACAGACTCACGCTGCGCAACCGTGTGAAGGGATACATGAACGCCCTTCGGGGACGTGAGCGCCCCATAAAGTTTAGGTTAGTGTCATAATGAAGGTGTGAAGGGTGGTATGCTAAGGTGGTAGCGCAATGAAGAGAGAGAGAGAGAGAGAGAAAGAGAGAGATGGAAGAAAGGGAATGGGGGTGAACTTGTCAGATTATGAGGA
>JAZGLO010006447.1:0-21228 GCA_036873155.1 Biomphalaria sudanica
GCCGAATTTAAAAAAAAAAAAAAGAGACTAAATGTGGCTCAACAAAAATGGCTAAGACGGATTTTAGGAGTCAGTTATAGAGATCGGGTCTCAATCAAGGAAATCGACCCCTTAGTTAAGTTGTGATAGAGCGTCGCTGAGGTTTGCGAGACATGTTCTCCGACAAAATGAATTACGCATAATAAGAGTTGCGATGACATGGAGGCCATTCACGAAAGCACAAGTTACAGTAAGTGAACAGTTTTGCCTGTGACAATATATGTATTCATCTTTTCATTTAGGAACCGTAACTCCAGCCACTGCAATGCTTTTAATCAACACCATCTTCTTTAATGGAACATGGGAAACATCTTTCAAAGAAACCTTCACGAAGAAAAAAGATTTTCGCCAATCGATCAGCACGGTCAAGATTGTGAGTTGTTGTTTTTTTTTGTCTATTCAGTAACGACTTCTTTCCCAGCTGAAGCGAGTGCGAGTTGGCTTGATTCTCTTCCATAGCGCCTTTCTTCAGCCTAGGTTTTTTTTTGTTCCCTGCGATATGATGGTCTATGATGGTCTATGATGGTCTACCACATACTTCCGTCTCCCAGGAGGAAGGGTCCATGTTGGAGCTTCTTAGGGAGACATTTAAGTTGTCCATAGAGCGTTTTCTTTGACCAGCTTAGAGATCGCATTCCAACCGTTATTGGACCCTAAACGAGCCTTTTAGGCAGTGGCGTAGCTAGGGATTCGCCATCATTTTTGGGGGCCCTTCATTTTTGACATTCGACATCATGAGACGAGATAATGGCGTAATGTTGAATATTAAATGTAAAAAGAAATATCAAATACCCTGGGGGGGGGGGTCAAATTCCCCCCCATCCCCCACCATAGCTACGCAACTGCTTTTAGGGGTGCGGGGGTTGTCTTTTCAGCACATGTGGCCAGCCCATCGCATTTGTGACCGCCGCAGAGCTCTGCGGGTGTGATTTAGTTAAAAAACAAATGGCCATCTTTTTATAGCTAATGGAGGCCAACATTAGTCATGGTCTAGGGCTTATTGAATCTTTTCTAACCAAGCTTGCAATCAGGGCCGGATATAAGAGAGGGCAAACAACACCAGTGCCTCCACAATAAATGTGCCTCCACAAAAGAGAAAAAATATATCCAAATTTCGGCAGGTCAGAAACTGGCAAAAATGTCGTGATTAAGAAGTGTACGCTTGTAGCGCGCTGAATAAGTAAATACGGCTTCGGATTTAGGTCAGTGCGTCTACTAATGGCCTTACCCTCCACAAACTCAAAAATACAGACTTTTTGTAACTAAATATGTGTATTTAATAATTGTTTTGTTAAAAAGAAGGTGAGATTATCTATCTATCTAACTATCTATCTATCTATTTATCTATCTAATCTATCTATCTATCTATCTATTTATTTATCTATCTATCTATCTATCCATCGGTTTCAAAAAATTGTAGGGGCCTCCACATACTTAAAATCCGGTCCTGATTGCAATGCCGCCGCCCTCCATTTGAGTTCCGTGTGGCGGTGACTAGATATTAAATGTTTTATTGTTCCTGATCAGGTGGACATGATGCTGGATAATGACAGAACTTTGAATATTAAAAGAGATAATACCATTGGCGTTGATGTTGCTGAATTTCCTTTCAAAGGAGGTAGATTTAGTTTTTACATTGCATTACCCCAGAGCGCTGAAGCCATCACTGAACTAGGTAAGCATTATATTTATATCATTAAACTTATCAGAATCTGTCTTATAATAATAATAATAATAATAGTCTTTATTGTCCATATAGAAATCTATCTTACAATTAGTGCACTACACCAAACAAAACATTGTAACTAGAAAGAAACAAAATGTACATTCACACCAGACTCACTCATAATCTACATGTGAAAAGTTTAAATCAAATTGTTTTTATTTAATGATTTGATTGCCAAGGGAACAAAAGAGTGTTTGTGTCTGTTTGTCTTTGCTATTGGTGTCTTGTATCTCTTTTCTGATGGGGAAATCATAAAATCCTAACCCAAAGGGGGATTTACTATTCCGAATTTTGTGAAGGTACAAAAAGGACTATCGGATTGAAAATCATTGGTGTACAAAATGAACCATAATGGCGATGTCACAGCCCCCTGGGGCGCCCCTGTGTTGATAATGCGTGCATTTGATATTGCATTGTTTACCCTAACCCTCTGGGGTATTTGGATCAAAAATTCATTAGCCCATAGTATTATGGACTTGTCTTCAACGCTTTCATCTTTTCAATGAGTAAATGAAGTTGTATGGTGTTAAAAGCTGATGATAAATCAATAAAGAACAATCTTACATAAGTGTTAGGTAAGTCCAAATGTTTGTAGACACAATTTAAAATATTTAGGATGGCAGCGTTTACACCTTTACCCTTTTGGTAAGCAAATTGTAAAGGGTCCAACTTACTACACAGATCATTCAGAAAAAACATTTTAACCAGTTTTTCTAAACATTTAGACACAATGGAAGTAAGTTGAAACAGGTCTAAAGCAAGAGTTCCACATAGATGGTATCTCGTGGTTTAGTAATGAAGTGGAAAAAATCTCTAGGAAAGGGTCAGCTAGTTGTTTAGCATATTCTTTTAAGATTCACTCTTGTATACCATCAGGCCCAGCAGCTTTCATTGGGTTGACGATTTTGAAAATGTTGCAGACTTGCTCTTTAGTAATCTCTAATTCTAAACAGTTGTTAACTTTGACATGCTCCAGTGCTTTGAGTCTTAGATAATTAAAATCTTTCGTGTCGAAGCGACAATAGAAATCATTGAACTCGTTGGCTGTTTTGTCGTCTCTTGTAGCAAGATTATTTTTAGTTTTGACTTGTGCTCCTGCCATTTTGTTCATGATGCCCCACGCTTGTCTCATGTCACTTGTATTAATTGATACTTCCAGCTTGGTGCGGTAGTTTCTCCTCCCTTCCTCAAGAACGACGTTGAGATTTAGTTAGAGCTCTTTTCCTTTCCAGTCTATCGCCACTCATATATGCTCTTTTCTTTTTTGATGATTTCCCGTTTTATTTTTGCAGTGACCCATGGTTTGTTGTTGGGGTAGATCTTGATACTCTTAGTACTGACACACATATGTTTTCACAGAATTTGATGTAATTCGTCACTGCTTCAACCCTTTCTTCCAGATTTGAAGTGGTCTCTGTAAACAAATTCCAGTCCATGCTGTCTAGACAACATCTAGACAACAAATGCATTCTCAATCTGTATGTTTATGTTTGTATGTTTTGCATTCTGGTCTATGTTCCAAGACATTAAAAAGAATGTACTGCTTGATAATACAGAGGTTTTCTACATAAAAAAAAATGAAAAGTGTACTCCAATGCCTTGAAATGTGAATTTTAAATGGAAAATGTGTACTTGCCATGAGTAATGTGGTTTTTATGTTGTCTCGGCCTGATTGTATTAATCGTATTGGAGATTTCCCCCAATAAATTAAGTACACTAAAAGCTGAATTTAGTTTCACTGTTACCATCCAAATATAGAAATTACTTGAGCTCTAGTTTGAACAAGATCACATTACGTTGCGCTTGATCTGTGTATCCAATCTCCTTCATTACCGCTATCTAGTTGCCTATTTGTATTTAAATAAGTTTAAGTCCATGACTGAAGTTATAGTGATTTCTAGATATTGAAATTAGCTGTGCTACAAACGGACTAACTTGCAAAATGAATTGATTCTTCAGTGCTAACAAGTGCAATAAAAATAAAATAATATGTCTTCTAAGAAAACAGCTTATAAACGTTTCCTTTATTGTCTAGACTTTATAAAACATCTTCACTTCATCTGTCTTATACAACATCCTCATTTCATCTCAATTTATACAGCATCCTCTCATCATCTAGCTTTATACATCATTACATAAACTCTATTTATACAACTTTATCACATCATCTCACTTTATACAACATTATCAAATCATCTCACTTTAAACAACATTCAAACATCAACTGGTTTTATGCAACATCATAACATCTCACTTGATACAATATTATCACATCTCATTTAATACATTATCAAATCATCTCACTTTATACAAGATTATCACATAAACTTACTTTATATAACATCATAAAAAAAACTCACTTTATACAAAATCATCACATCTCACTTTATACAATATTATCAAATCTCATTTTATACAATATTATCAAATTATCTCACCTTATACAACATCATCACTTTATCACAAACTCTTCCCCCAATAAAACAGTGGATAATTGGCACTTCAACATGCCACTAACGAAATGTTTCTTTTAGAAATGTTGCTGCCCCTGCCTGGAAAGACCAGTCAACTATTTGTTGGACTAACCCCTGTCAGAGCCAAAGTCGAAATCCCGAAGTTTAAAATAGAGACCTCTTTGAAACTCAAGAAAACATTGGTGGAGCTTGGCATTAGTGACGCTTTCAACCCAGCGAGAGCGGACTTTACTGGAATCACTCGTACAGGTATAGGATCAAAAATGTATGTTCTTTCTGTGTATGTCTGTCTGTCTGGATGGATGGATGGAATCTTGTACACTTTATTAAAGCTAGGATTACCACACCTCACAGTTTCTCCAACAGTAGGACGGGACGTATTAACAAAAGGGGAGTCTTGTTATTGTTGTTTTCAGGGTTAAACAATTGCCGTGTACTTGCATTGCAGTTCATATTTGAGAATTGGCCAAGTAAAAAAAAAAATTATTGCCAATGTTTAAATTAAATTTCATCAAGTAAATGAATGAACATCGTTGTGTACCTGTTAAGTTGGACAGTTGGCTTTTTAAAAATTTTCTGGTACCAGATCGATTCATAACAGTCAAGACGCTCTTTAAGCCCCTTTCAGGCGTATACTTGCTCTAAGACTTTTGAGAGTCTCCAAATAGCGCGTTAAAGCGAGACCAATTGTTATAGATGGTTGGGCTGAACACTGACCTGTCACGTCGCAACTTGTAAGCAGTTTAGGCCAATGGCGCATTGCTTAGTCACAGGTCTGACCTCAAAGTGAGTTTCTGAAACCCAGAAAACATGGCGCCATGGCTTTCCCCGCAATCTTCTCTAGTAGCTTAAGACCCTTCAACAAACTCCGTAATTGGCTTAACGGGGGGGGGGGGGGTAACGTCACTTTTTTTAAATATTCGGGGGGCTGTATTTGTAAATGATTAAAAATCCTTCCATAAGTAATACTTGTGTGTTACATATTAAACCTAATTCGGGTCACTAAATACTGGCGTCCCTAAAGTTCGTATAGATCGGTTTGTTGACTCGGTAGATCTTATAACATAGGTCGATTCAGGATTTCCATCTCAATGACTAGAAAGGATATTGCAAATCCAATTTCATATTTTAGAGCTAGCATAGGTTAGGTGCGGCGACTGCTTTTTATTGTCTGAATGCGAACAAATTTGTTAAAAGTTAAATTTGTAAGCCGAATTTTTCATAAAAGTAAAAAATACACCATTTTTATTACTATATACTATTTATAGTCAAAAACACAGTCCATTTAATTTGATTACACCATGTAGTTATATAAAAAGTATAAAAACAGTTTACTAATTTATTCAAAACATTTTAATTTATTTAAAAGTTTAATTTTTTCATTTATTATTATTAATTAATTATTTATTTTTTTATAGTATAATTATTATAGCTGTCCAATATGCTTCTGATGTGTCTGCTGAAAGTATTGAAACCTTCCACTTTGACTAAGCTGTCTGTCTGTCTGTCTGGTAGACGTTTGTAGACCTACTCGTTATTTCTCCCACACCCAATCTCCGGATTAAACTGAAATTTCGCACACTTACCCCATTCCCCTGACAAAAACAAAATCAATTTAAAAAAAATCAACCAATAAGCTTATTAACTTTTGGTAAATTAATTATTTTTGGGTATCGAACAAGGGAAAGAAATTGTACTTGACTTGCGTGGTGGTATAAGCCCCCTTTATACTTTGCTTTAAAGTTTAAAACTAACAATAGATAAATAAAATAAAACCTTCTATTTTCATAAGCACATCTATGATTCAGTTGTTGGTATACTTGTTTGAGGACGCTTTAGAAAGCTAAAGCCCTCGAGTTTGAAACAAGGTCGTTCATCTTTTTATATATTTTTTTTATAAATGCATTTAAAAAGCAATAACAGTAACATTCACCCAGATACCCCCCCCCTTATTTCGTCCCCACCCCTTTCCAACTGGTACAGACAAGTGTTAGGATCATAGCATATTGAGAAGGCTAAAAGCATGAAACTGCGCTAAACAAAAACAATTGTTAAAATATTTCTAATCGCATCAATTTGTTATTTTTAGTCTAGATCTTATTACAAATTGTATTACATGACTGATCCAAACTAATTGATACAACTAAGCTTGATAAAAGTTGTGTTTTTTTTTAAAGAATTTTTATATGCTGTTGTTACATACATTGCTTACTATTGCTTACAAAACATGAACCAAGGGTGGAACCTTCGGGGGCCGAACTTGAGTTTGTGATAACACAAACGTATCTTGTTTTTATTATGCTATATTTGTTTGTTCAGTTCGTGTTATATTTCTCACTAAAACCAATCTAGTTATAAAATGAAGATAACTAAACTATCAACTGTAAAGTAAAGTAAAGTGAAAGTTTCACTTTCAGACCTTGTGGTCTATAGGGCAGATGATGTAAAGGTCATCTGTTTCTGTGGCCTACGGTTAACGAGGGTGTTATGTGGCCAGCACAACGACCAACCGCCTTTATTTTTCCCTAACTATTGTCAGGTACCCATTAGAGCTGAGTGGACTCAGAGGCGCCTAAAGATCCCAAAATAAAAATCCCAGTCTTCACCTGGATTCGAATCCATGACCCCCGGTTTGGAAATCAACCCTTTACCGCTCAGCCACCGCATCTCCCAAACTATTAACTGAGTGGATCTCAACATGTATATATTCCACTCATTGAAGTTGAGATATTAATTAGAAAAAAAAAAGCTTTATATTTTGTTTCTTCACTTCCTCTTAGGTCAACTCTCCTTTGATGAAGTTATACACAAGGCTGTAATTGATGTCCGAGAAACTGGTACCGTAGCTGCTGCTGCCACCGTAATATCCACCTTTAGGTCACTTCCTTTGCCACCACCAGCGTCATTCATTGCCAATCATCCGTTCGTGTACTTTCTGAGAGACAAGGTCACTGGACAGATTCTGTTCCAAGGGAAGTTTTCAGGTTAACTCTGCTTGTCATGATCTCTAATGGTTAATAAAAGAGACTTTAACTTTTGGAATGACATATGTTTTGACTTATGTTAAAAATGTTAAATAGAACAATGAGCTCGTATACACAACTAGTTAATGGAGTCTCACTTTTTCCTTATGGAACCGAGAAATAATGATTATATAATAACAATTGAAAACACAGGCCGAATTCAGGAAAGAAAGAGGTTGAAGTCGTTGCAGATTTGGTTGTGGATCGGACTATTAAGCTGCAATTCGGCTGTAAGTTTGGCTAGGGGTACCAGACGAGATGGCTATTCGGCTGTAAGTTTGGCTAGGATTACCAGACGCGGTGGCTGAGGGGAAATCCTCGTTAACCGTAAACCACAGAACCAGATGACCTTTACATCATGAGCCCTATAGACCACAAGGTCTGAAAGGGACCTTTACTTTTTATTTTACCAGACGTCCGGAAGAAAAGGAAGACATGTCCTTGATTAGTTCGTATCGGTCTAAAGTTTAAAATGGCTGGCTTTCACTTTTACTTTCATTACTTTAATTGGTTATTATAGAGAAGTCGAATTCTATCCCTCATATGTCTAGGTTTTATAATATACATACACTTACTCATAAAATATGTATTGTCTTGCCAACAAGGCCTATGGGATAGGAATATGCACATCAGATGTGAATTATGTTCAGCTGTTTAACCAGTTTTACAACTTACAATCCTTTGAAGTCGGAAAGTTGACATATAGTTTTTTGACAACCTTCTCAGTGAAGAAAAGTTTGTGCTCTTATATTCAAGGCTATTGGTATGAAAACTTTTAATCGAATCTTCTTGAGTTTTGCTATTTGCATTTACATTTTTTTTCACTGATAAAAGTATATATACATATATAAATATAAATAAATATATAAATATGTATATTTATATTAGGGGTGCACCGGATAGTCCCTCCGGCTCCGGCTTCTGGCGAATATCCGGAATTTTTTACTATCCGGTGCTATTTGGCTCCGGTCGGATATCACTACCGGATAGTAATCCGGATAGTAAAAAATACACCTATTTAATATGCATAAAGTGGACCTTGTTCCATTACTGTCTGTTATACAATGTATTAATGTTTATATGAAAACAAAATAATGTGCTTAAAAATAGAGCCATTATGAATATGCACCAAACATCGTTTATTATAAAGACAAGGCATGTTAATAACTTAATATAAATAGAGATGAAACTTTACATCATAAATGCGCTTTACATACAGAGATGCAATGGCTGGCACTTTTTTCAATTTGTCTTGACCTTTGAGTAAGTTAGTTAACAGGTTAAAATGTTACATTCCTTGACTACGTCATGCTGACCAGACGTCTGTCTAGCTGTGCGGGTATATCTCCAGAGGTAGAGATGAATAACTCCCACCCCCTTTTATTTGTTTAGTCCATCACATTGAGTTTTTTATACGATGGACGTAGGTTTAATGTCAGCGTATAGACACTCTAGTGGTCACACCTTTCGAGAAAACCGAGTTTGTTTACTTAGTAGTTAATCTTTATTAGGGGGGGGGGCTGGACTACAAGAGCCACACCTCTAAGGTAACCAGGTATATTTCTAGATGAACAACTCCCTCCCCCTTTTATTTGTTTAGCCCATCACATTGAGTTCATTGATTGACAGGTGACCCCAAGTCAGATACGATGGACGTAAGCACTCTCTAGAGGTCACACGAGGGAACTAGGTTTGTTATGGAGGGGGGGGGGAATAGACTTGTTTAGTCCATAACATTGAGTTCACAGATAGGCAGCTGACCACATTAAGCCAGATGTCAACGTGTTGACACTGTCTAGAGGTCACATCTTATGAGGGAACTGAGTTTGTTTACTTGGAGAAGAATTTTTATTAGGGGCGGGACTACAAGCCAAATCTCTATAAGGTTAATTTTGTATGAGTTTGTTTATTATGAGATAGGTTGTCAATCAAGGGTCTGGACCACAAACCACACCTTTTATACTATTGGACGGGTAATAAGTTTGTTTACTTTGAGTTAAGTCTTAATTATGAGTCAGGACTACAAGCCAAACAGACACTGACCAAGGGTATCTTTAAAGGGAGGGCTCAAGAGACTCAACACCCCCAACTTCTTATTTGTTTAATCCATGACAATGTATTGATAGAGAATAAAGACATTGACCATTCTTAAGCCAGAATGGATTAACGCAAATTGTTAAGACATATTGACACTGTCTAGAGGTCACTAGATGATGACACTAAGTTTGTTTACTTGGAGAGAAATGTCAATTAGAGCGCTGAACTACAGGACACACCCACACAAGTATTTTTGTTACACAAGCCACGGGTATAAAAGTGGCTTGCAAGGACATTTAGTAAATTGAAAAGTAATAATAATGGCTGATAAAAAGTCATCACTTATAAGGCGTTACTTTAATGTCAAAACAATGGACAACTCTAAAGCAGTTTGCAATACTTGTAAAATAGTTCTGTCACGTGGTAAACTAGGCAAACCTAAAGACTTCTCAACCAGCAATATGATCAGTCATCTACGCTCGAAACACCCAGACTTATTCAACGAAATGACTGCATTGAAATCAGCATCAAGTAATATCACTGCCTGTGCCAGTACGTCTACGAGCTCCACTGTTGAATTACGTTTTCTAACGTGTTAACTTTAAATCTTACTCTTGTGTTATGTGCGTGTCTTGATTGAATCACAATATTCTTAATAAAATTTAAGAGTGTCAAGTAACTCCTCGTTATTACTGGAATTACTTAAGATATTTACTAAGCCACTATCTGTATAAGGTACAAACCAGAAGCGGTTTGTGGCCTTTAAAACACGAGCCTAATGACAAGTTGATGGTGTAAAATACATGAACACAAACATCTACCCACTACACAACTTAGATTGTACTTAAGACTAAGAGAGATTTACGCTATAAAACCAAGATTGAACTTTACCTTTGAAAGATTTACATTAGTTACATATAAGTTTATATATTCTACATGAGTTATCCCCCATTCTACTTTACAATTAGCGGCCTCATACATACGCACACACCATCTCATGTTACAAAGATTAGTTTATGATAAGCATATCTGTAAAAAAAAATGCTGTTGACTTTCATTTATCAATCAGTGATACAGTTTAAAGTAAGAAAGTAATAACAAAATAATATGAATATAGGTATGTTATATAGAAGATTTGCAAAAACTTCAGTAAAACGAGCTGTTTGAGTCATGTAGGTTATCGGCTCCGGCCGGATATCAAAAAGTACTATCCGGTGCACCCCTAATATATATATATGTATATTGTTACGAACCTCACTATCCAGGCTCTATGCAAACTGCACCATACACCACCAACTTAAAGAACTTGACAACTCAGGGCTCCAGAGTAACGTAACACTCTCCGTCTCGTTCCGGGCTTGCATATGTCTCTCAACAGTTCAGGACTGACTTCACACACTAGGCTCGTTGTGTCGGACTCGATCGCAGGCCAAGATCAAGACGCCAGTCGTCTCAACTGTACTTGACAGTACTCCGCACTGAACCGTCTTAATGCTCCGTGCAGAACCACACCGTTGAACTGTGCTGTAGTCGACCGTGTTCTGAGCCCTGTCGTGAACCTTCTGTCGTGAACCGTCTTGACTGCGACACCTCCACTCTTTATATAGGGTCCCTGCTGGCCTTCTAGAACCGGGCAGAACGTCGCTCGACCATTCTGGGTGGTCGTATGACTACATCCCTCCTGACGCTCCTGAGCTCTGTTCACGACGCCAATCCTACTCGAACCTTCATGTTGACACTTGTCTCGGCTGACCGTCGTAACTCGTCACGGTTGACCGCTCGTCTAGCGCTGGCCTGGGGCGATTAGCGTCGGCTGACTACACTCACACCACTACCCCCATCTGTGCCACCACCAGGTTTATAACAATATATATATATATAGGTGCCTACAGAGAAAAATCTTGCTCCGGGCCTCCACATACTTAAATCCGGTAAAACATACGACCCTACTTCCGGACATACCTAGGTCAAGTTCACTATTTACACTTTCGCACTCTGTTTTCACAAAATTCACCAAAATAGAAATAGAATAAGCTGCAATAAGTGAACTATGTTTCTATATTTATCCTTTATTCTCGTTATATATATATATGTACATATATTTAGGAAAGGTGACAGAAGAGTTATTGAAAAGAAGACATTTTGATACGTTTTCAACACCCAGATTCTGCCTGTCTTTCTCTCGTCAGAAATGTTCCCTGTGTGTTGTACTGTCCTTCTGTTGATGACTTTTGGATGACATTATCGGTTCTATCTAAACATAAGTAGAATCGTACACGCACAGCCAATGTCTTGAGAATTTAATTATCGACATATCTTTTCCACGAGGAAGCGTGGTGGCTGAATGATAAAGCGCTTGGCTCCCAAACCGAGTGTCCCAGGTTCGAATCCTGGTGATGACTGGAATTTTTTTTTATTTTCGGATCTTTATGTCGCCTATTTGTCCAGCCAGCTCAAATGGGTACCTGACACATGTTGGTAAAAAGTAAAAGCGGTTTGGCGTTGCGCTGACCACATGACACTTTCGTAAACCGTAGCCCATAGAGACAGATGACCTTTACACCATCTGTTCTAAAGACCGCAATGTCTGAAAGGGAAACTTTACATCGATTTCACACCATGAATGTGAATTTTCGCAGCTTAGAATTCAGGTGAACGCTTGGCACCATGCCATAACTAGCAGTGGTGGGGGCGTATTTTATATTCCGCCCAAGGGGAAGGGAGAGTCACGAGAAGTATATTGCTGGGTTCAAACCTACGACTTCTTACGACCAGCATTCGCTTAAGTGCTTTCACAATAAACATTAGTCTTTAATATTAGTACACCCCATTTGACAAGGATCCAAGCAAAAGCCTAAAAGAAAAAAATACTCAGCGCTAAAGCTAATCTGCTTTTTCCGTTGACTTACCTCGATGACTTCGCGTAACTTAATTTGATATCTCAGTCACATGACAATGGATGCCTGGGAACATAGGCATCACGAGTAATGAAGGTCTATTAAAACAGGGGTCAACCATGAAACAATCGGACAGATCAGACCAGTTTATTATTATCAAAATTCAGTGCTAGCATGCCATCACTTAGAAGAGTTGCTGAACCAATAAGAATCAGGAAACACAGTCCAAGATGTGTAGAAAGGAATGACCTAGCCAAACAAGTTGCCCCCCCCCCCCCAATGAAATAACTACACACTATTTCTCCTACGAAGTGTACACACACCTTAAATGTCCATCTTAGCAGAATAAATCTAAGACACCTAGCCCTCTGTGGACATTGCGACCACCCTTATAAAACTGAATCATTCTTGCCTTTGATGTATGGTCCAATTAAACCTTTAATAGCTACTCAACAGCAGGTGAGGTTTTTTTTCCTAGGACCGTTAACTGGTGCCGATAGTAAACTAAACAAGACGGTATGAGCCCGGAATAACCAAAAAGAGACATAAGCGCCCCCCCCCCCCACCGAACAAAAAAAAAAAGAAAGAAAGAAATACCCTCTTTTAATGGAACAGCTTAAATCACTTTAGTCAGACCTTATTACCAATACAAGATACAAGCCAACATAACTATCACTTTGTGTGGCAGAGCTGAACAACTGGAGAAAACAGAAGGCTTTTTTTCTTTGGTACATTCTGCAAAAGAGCTTACATCTCAGCAGCAAAAAGATGGCTAGAAGAAGAAAAAGAATCAACCTTTATATTAAGTCCTTTTTGTATTTTGTTAACTATGCGATTAGTTTTCTGGTGATATAGGCTTGGTACTGTCGGCTTGGTAAAGATATGAACTTAAATATCTAAATTAACGTGTAGACTAGAAATAAGAATGTCTAGTTTTAAGAATGTCTGGTTTTAAGAATGTCTAGTTTTAAGAATGTCTAGTTTTAAGAATGTCTAGTTTTAAGAATGTCTAGTTTTAAGAATGTCTAGTTTAAAAGAATTTCGATTACGTCCTTTCGATTTCATACATTACATATAGTGGGTGGTGGTCAAGTGAGAAAGCGCTCAGCTTCGAACCAGGTGTTGTGGAGTTGGAAGGCTGCTTTCTTCATTGCCAAATACCATAACGACTGTTCAGCACTGAAGCTGTAGATTGTAAAATCGTTTAATCGTTGTATTGGCCTGGAGAACTGCATGCAACGGAAGGTTTATTAAGGAATAATTTGACTTTATGAAACGTAATACTAAATAGAAACACATTCATAATTACCATGTATTGACCGATGGTAAATGGAAGTGGACATTTAATAAGACATTTTTTAGACATTGATATTAACATATGGACATTGCCTAAAACATAGAAGACAAAACCATAAGTTCCATTACTGAACAATGTAAACATTAACTCAAAATTTTTTTATTTTTTTTTTCGAAATTTATGAATTTTTTCTTTATTTTTTTTTCTTTAATTCAGTAGATCACTTTGCCCAAAACTCATAAGACAAAAACGAAAGCCCCATGTTTTTACAACGATTAAGTTCAACAGTGTTCAGAAATTGTTCATACTTGACGATCATTAGGTTGTCTATTGTTCTCTGTAGTAGACACATGTACGTACACACTAAGGAAGTCCTTGAAATTGGGGTTCTTTCGAAAGGAAATGTCTTTAGTTTCTATGGAAGCCCAACAATTCCGAGAGACATAAGCCTAATTGTTTTTGTTGGTGCGTTTACCAGCTGACAAGCTCGAGTTCCTAATGTAACTGTCTTTATGTACTACTAAGTGTATTTATAACTGGCCTAATAAAAGTAAAAAAGATTCCTGTGCATCACTCAGTCATTGACAGTCCGACATCGGTATCTAGGGCTTTTCGGTTATGCCGGCTTCGTACCGTATAGTTTAATTGGACACCTATCGTCAATGTTTACATTGGTATAGGGGAGAGTGTTTGTTATATTGTAAATTTAAAACAATTAAAACAGACTTCTTTCAACGGCTAATTTATGATTGTTGAACAATACCGCTGCAATTTTATCACTAACTAGGACTAAAGTGGAAATACTTCATATTTTAATAATGTATGTTACAAAAATGATGTAATATGGATATTTTTAACATTAAATAACTCATTTCAAACAACGTGAAAGATTTCTAATTACATTTATTGAAAGAGTATTTTAATTTAAAAAAAATATTACTTCCCTTGGGCAACCACTGGGTAACAGTGATTTCGAAATCGATTTTCAGAGAAAATCATGTTCAGTTATATCTTTAGGGAACAAATACTAGATAACTAGCAGCATATTGAAAACTCTGGTTTGACCGTTATAAATTTAACAGTTTAGGTATATCTTTTGGAAAAAGAAATACAGCTAGCTGGCCGCAGAGTAACAACTCTGATTTTACCGTTTTATAAAAAAAAATAAAAAAAATTAACTTTAAATTAAATTTGGCTTATCTTTTGTTTCGATCAGGTTTTAGCGGGAATTTAAATGTTTCTTGAATAAATAAGTTGGCGTATCGCCGTACGCAGACATTTTGTGCCCCGTCCTATGTAGACATGAGCTGAGCTGTGATAGAAGAACTTCACAGCGCAAGACTCACTGGAGAGACTCCTTGCAACATTAGACGAATTACAAGAAATAAATAGAATGAGAAATTCAAGACCACTATCTGTTTAAATACAAGAGTACTCGTTCTTGTTCTGCTTTAAGCCTACTTTGTTTTTTTACTGCTAAGCTGTTTTTGTAGTCCACGCTTGGGGGAGCTACCATTTTCTACCAAGCACGTTCCCAGATGGCGGATAGGGGGGAAAAAAACCTTAGATAGAAGGGCTCGCTGTGAATATCAAATAAACAGCCGCGGACCAACTGGTTTACAGTCCTGGAGGATGAGGTGGGGTATCTGAATGTTGCTGGTAGAATGCTCTTTTCTTCATAACAAGAAGCTGCTGTGCGTTCTAAAGAATTAGCCATGAAAAGAATGAAATAACGCAAAGCTTTTGCTCTCTTTTAAAATAGTAAAGAAAAAAGTAACCCTTTCAGTTATTAGTCTTTTGAATATATTCAGTAGGCCTAGATGAATATTACCATCGGAATGCGGGTCTCAGTTTGGGTATTACATATCTACTAGATGGGATTGACATCTATGTCAAACTTGGACACTTCCTTTCAAATTTTGTTTTTCTTTCATCAAAAAAGAAAAGTAGATTGCAAAAACGGGTTTACCCGTTCAGCCGACATATTCATATGAAGTTTAAAATTTTGTGAGCTCTAGCTTGCAAACAGCTATACACACACATATAGAACATTCATAAATACACAAAGATAGAGGCACATTTCTTATTCCGTATGCTAGGACACACTTTTATAAGAGCTCCTTTTCTTGAGTGCCATTAGATCATGGAACGGGTTGCCAGAATCAACCAGAAAAACGAATGGCACAGCATAGTTTCATTGTCTAGATAACACCAAAGATATGTGTATCATAAGGATCCGAGTGGGACGTAACTATACACTTTTATTTTTTTTACAAAGCTTATATCAATGCACTCTTGTCTGTCTTTCTGTCTGTCTGTTTGGTAAAAAGTTTGTACACCTTATTTCTCCCAAGCTCATTCTCGGATTACATGGAAACTTTGCATAATTATTCATAGGCGTAGACAAGACACGAATGAATAAAAAAAAATTAACCGATTAGCCAATCAATTATTGATAATTTCATTACTTTGTTTGATACCAACAAAAGAAATTAATCCTAAGGTAGTCACAAATACGGCTAAATATGTAGGGATTCTTCCCATTAGATAATTGAACACGTTATTTCTCCCACACCT
Source organism: Biomphalaria sudanica (assembly GCA_036873155.1). Classification (NCBI taxonomy): domain Eukaryota; kingdom Metazoa; phylum Mollusca; class Gastropoda; family Planorbidae; genus Biomphalaria; species Biomphalaria sudanica. The sequence continues at coordinate 16,071 of JAZGLO010006447.1, forward strand.
ATTCTCGGATCAAGTTGAAACTTTAAACTTTGAATCAAATTAAAGATTAACCAATCAACTTAAAAATTATTGGTTATTAATTTTTTTTTTTGACATCGAATGTGAGAAATAGCTTCTACATTATTGAGAGATATAGTTGTAAGTGCGGAGTTCTTCCCCTTAGACAGGCTTTTTTTTATTTTAAAAGAAATGTATATGTTTTGCTGTTGTTGTTTTTTGTTTTTTTTCAAAACATTTTTATTTCGTTTCAAACTTCATGTATAGCTAACATCTAGTTTACAACACTTAATACATGACTTTATTTTTGGACCCGGTGATGGTATCACTCCACATTCAAATTATACTTCGTGTTTACAGGTGGAGCTTAAGAGAAGAGAAACAAAAATAGTATCACATCGTCATCCCCATGCCGCCAAGGGAGAGAAGCTCAATAAACCTACTTGTAATTCACTTTAATTTTCAGACACTAGGGTTAAGGTCAATATTGAGTTCTCGTAAGTAAATTTGTCAATTACAATTAATTAGCCTACATTATTCTCTATCGCAGTGCTTCCCAAACTGTGTTCCGCGGAACCCCAGTGTCCCCCGAGACCTGATTAAGTGGTTCACGAACTGCTGGAATAATTAACCAGTAGACCACCACGTGAATTAATCTCTCTGAAAAAAAACTAAACGTAAGTGTTCCGCTAATTAATGAAAATGTGCGAAGTTCCGTAAATGAAAACGTTTGGTAACCACTGGTCTAGCGCTTTCACAAAGCCTTTTTGAAGCCTGTAAGGAAACATTGCTGAGACAGGCATTGCGTGGCTGGTATGTTGGCTCTATTTCTTTAAGTAACTTATGTAAGTAATACAAACCTATTATATATTTGTAAAGTACTACTGACTCACTGATACTTTGATCAAGAAATCTCTCCAACGGACGTACGAATTCGCATGAAATTTTGTACACAGGTTCCTTTTACCTCCTAGTTACACAGGTTCCTTTTACCTCCTAGTTACACAGGTTCCTTTTTCCTCCTAGTTAAATGTAAAAGTGTGGTAAAAATAATTTATATTTAAAATTAATAAAATTATTCGAAATTGAAAACACGTTTCAAAAAAGAAAGAAAGTGGCATCTGGGTGAATGTTACCTTATTCGCGTTTTAAATGCATTTTATAAATACATTTTTAAAAAGTCGTACGACGTGAATTCGAAATCGAGGGCTCAAGCTTCCTCTGTCAATACACTAACACTGTGCCAGAAAAATTTTATGAAAATAGGTTTTATAGTTATCTATTGTTAGTTTCAAACTTTGAAGCCAAGACCTAATTCTATACACAAAGTATAAAGGAAACTAATTCAACGTATGATATCACACCTGTCACGTAAAATTTCTTTCCTTTGTTCGATACCAAAAAAAATATCTAATTACCAGTAGTTAACTAATTGGTTAATTTTTAAAATCGATTCTGTTTGTCAGTTACAAGAAAAAATTGGATGTGGATGGATGGATGGATGGATAGATAGATAAATAGATAGATAGATAGATAGATAAATAGATAATAGATAGACTAGATAGATGGATAGATAGATAGATAAATAGTTAGATAGATAGATAGATAGATAGATAGATAGATAGATAGATAGATAGATAGATAGAAAGATAGATAGATAGATAGATAGATAGATAGATAGATAGATAGATAGAAGATAGATAGATAGATAGATAGATAGGTAGATAGATTAGATAGATAGATAGATAAATAGATAGATAGATAGATAGATAGATAGATAGATAGATAGATAGATAGATAGATCTTGTTCTTACTTTCAACGTAAGCCTGCAGTTCATTATTTCGTAAACATTCTTTTGTCAGATGTTAAAAGAATATCAATTAAGATCTACGAAAACTAGGATGTTGAGTATCACTATAGTCCTTGTCCTCTTTTGTCAACTGGTCAGTGCTAGTGAGGATGATAAAGCGTTGATTTCCACATTATCTGAATTCTCTCAAAGACTTTATTATGTCATAGGCCGTAGGGAGGCTAATATAGTTTTTTCTCCACATAGGTGAGTGCAATATTTTTTCTTACTAAAAATAGGCGAATCATGAGGTGAATATATTTTTTTTTCTGATAAATATAGGTGAGTGCAGTATTTTGTGTGCTAAATATAGATGGAAAAATTTAAATCTGAAGGACCGTATTTAATCAAGAATTTATGTTTATTTAATGAAAAAAAAAGTTATGGACTTTCCATAAGTACTGATAAATATAATGTTATCATTAGTACATCCAGCAAAAGGCAAAGTTTAAACTCGGTACATTTGTGCTGACAGCCCATAGCGCACACTAAAACACCTGGAAACCATTTAGAAATTTAACTCGTTTCGGTTTGGGAAACATATATATCGGCTTTATTGGATTCTGTCACGGATGAATGTCTGTATGTGTGCATAATCTATTTTAACAGATATATGTCAGTATGCGCGAGTGACCGGAAGTGTGCTAGTTTTTGAGACAAGAGGAGACCAGCGTGTGGTATGTGCCATGTAATATAATAAAGTTTCTGTGTTTTGATCAAGTTGTTACGTGTTCGATATTGTTACAGCGGAACCCAGGGACACCTAGACTTGGGAAGAAACTAAGGTAGTTTCTAGAGAGATATTGACATATAGATATAGCAGAAAGCTGTAACAGATTCCTTCCAGGATTTGAACCACTTCACGTGTACCCAGTAGTGAGGCGCGGTGTCTGAGTGATAAAGCGCTTGGCTTCCGAACCGAGGGTCCCGGATTCGAATCGTTGTGAGGACTGGGATTTTTGTTTTCGGCGCTTTTGAGTCCATCCAGATTTATTGGGTGCCTGACATGCTTTAAAAATAAAAGAAGGTTGGTCGTTGTGCTGGCCACGTGACACCCGTGGGCCATAGAAACAGATGACTTATCTGCCCTATAGATCGCAAGGGGAACTTTACATGTCACGTAAAATAGTCATAGCTTCTTAAAACGTACTAGGGGCCACGAAGCTCGAGCTAGTGCATCAACCGCTACATTGCCCCTCACGACACAGCTCCAATAAACCTGCGGATGGTATCTGCGGCCCATCTACTTGTTTTAATGACTAGTATTGGAGTTTGGTCTTCTTCTGTCCACAAGTGTTCTAAATTTGTGCTTTCGTATTGTAGACTTCAAGTAATACAGCTTTGTTCTTCGATAAAATAATAAATAATCCTTCAGAAGCCATACTGTTTGATATCCTGGTAATAACACTAACTCTTTAATCCTAACCTTTGTAATAAAACTCAATTTGTCTACCTCCCCAGCGTTCATTCACTGTTAACATTGACGTCAAAGGGGGCAAGAGAACCAACAGCGGAAGTTATGAAGGAGGCCTTGGGGATTACATCCCTTGGTGATTCGGTCCATTCTACGTACCAGGATATAAGCAGCGAGGTTCATTCACACTTGTTCATTTTACACCATTCGCATTCATAAAGATTCAGCTTTAACTCTTTCTCTCCTAACTGACGATACCAATGTTGATTCCACTAGAACAGGGGTGGGCAACCTATTTTTTTCGAGGGCCGCATTAATAAAATTTTGGGAATGGAGGGCCGCATATATATATATATATATTATATATATATATATATATACATATATATATATATATATATATATATCGGTACTCAGTGATTAGGTGCCGGTACTCAGTAGTTGATTGCCTAACTTTTAACTACTCAAAATTAATAATATAAGTTAAAATTCAAGAAAAGTAATTTTTTTTTTCAAAAAGGTGCCGGTACGCCGTACCGGTGCGTACCATCATTTAAAAAAGCCCTGTATATATAAATTTAAAAATACGCTAGGTAACTGAGTCTGACTATTATGCCTTTTTAACTCATATTTATAATAAATTTTTTAACACTACAGATAGAGGAATTGCAACAAGAGTTAGCAAATATCTGAAACTCATAATACGAATATTTTTTAAAATTTCATCATTGTCTTTTTTACATCACAATATTTTACCACAATACTCCAGTTGTACTTAATTAAAAGTATTTTACTGTTTACACTCGTGCATAAAGTTCCGGAGCTGTGGGACTAGCTTACTTGTTGTTATAACTGTGACTGCTGTAAAATTACAGCCAGTCAGCATCGACCTGTGATTACACTTGTTTACTTTCAAACAAAGAAAAAAATGCTTGTTCACAGATGTCAGTGAACCTAAATAATGTGAAAGCTTAGCAGCAAAGTTGTTGTTTTTTTAAGTGTGGAGACACAGCTTCTGGCACCCATAAAGCTCTGACTGACGGAGATACAGCTTCTGGCACCCATAAAGCTCTGACTGACGGAGACACAGCTTCTGGCACCCATAAAGCTCTGACTGACGGAGATACAGCTTCTGGCACCCATAAAGCTCTGACTGACGGAGACACAGCTTCTGGCACACATAAAGCTCTGACTGACGGAGATACAGCTTCTGGCACACATAAAGCTCTGACTGACGGAGATACAGCTTCTGGCACACATAAAGCTCTGACTGACGGAGATACAGCTTCTGGCACACATAAAGCTCTGACTGACGGAGATACAGCTTCTGGCACACATAAAGCTCTGACTGACGGAGATACAGCTTCTGGCACACATAAAGCTCTGACTGACGGAGATACAGCTTCTGGCACACATAAAGCTCTGACTGACGGAGATACAGCTTCTGGCACACATAAAGCTCTGACTGACGGAGATACAGCTTCTGGCACACATAAAGCTCTGACTGACGGAGATACAGCTTCTGGCACACATAAAGCTCTGACTGACGGAGATACAGCTTCTGGCACACATAAAGCTCTGACTGACGGAGATACAGCTTCTGGCACACATAAAGCTCTGACTGACGGAGATACAGCTTCTGGCACACATAAAGCTCTGACTGACAGATACAGCTTCTGGCACCCATAAAGCTTTGACTGACGGAGATACAGCTTCTGGCACCCATAAAGCTCTGACTGACGGAGATACAGCTTCTGGCACCCATAAAGCTCTGACTGACGGAGATACAGCTTCTGGCACACGTAAAGCTCTGACTGACGGAGATACAGCTTCTGGCATACATAAAGCTTTGACTGACGGAGATACAGCTTCTGACACACATAAAGCTCTGACTGAC
>JAZGLO010006448.1:0-68753 GCA_036873155.1 Biomphalaria sudanica
CTCATCGAGGATATTTTCTGTAATATCCTCTGAGCATCTTTTTTGGAATTCTTCCCAATCGGCCTTATTCAGTTTCCACCGCTGAGGTCGTCCCAATGAGGGGAGATTGTTAGCAATGATGATTGGGAAGTGGTCACTTCCCCGTAGATCATTGCTAACTGACCATTTAAAGTCGTCCAGAAGTCCAGGGACGCATACGGTGAGGTCAATGCATGTGAGAGATCCAGTTCCTGGGTGCAAGTAGGTCGGTGATGCATCATTAAGTATGCATAAATCATGTTGGAGGAAGATATCCTCCAGCATACGGCCTCTTGTGTCGGTATTGTTGGAGCCCCACATGGTGTTATGGGCATTGAAATCCCCAAGGATTATGTAAGGCCGGGGGAGTTGTTTCAATAGGTCCTCCATGTCTGTTTGGTTTAATGGAGCGCCTGGTGGTAAATACAGGCTGCAGCAAGTGATAACCTTGTGAAGGGTTATCCTAGCTGCTACGGCCTGTAGTATGGTCTGTAGAACAACCCTCTCATGGGGGATGCTATCCTTCACAAGGATACAGACTCCACCTGATGCTCTCTCTGCATCCTCAACATTCTTGCTGTAAGCACTGTAGCTTCGGAAGCTGATGCTATCTTTCAGAAATGTTTCCTGTAGACAGACAGCTACAGGAGTCTCAGAGTCCATCAGTAGCTGCATCTCCTCATAATTGGCCTTGAGGCCTCTGCAATTCCACTGTACAATTCTGGAATCCATGGCTTATTCTAGATGACCTACTTGGAGCTATTTGGCTTTGGGAGGCCCCCGGAGGGGTTTCCCTTAATTCCAGTGACCTTGGTATTTTTATTCTTGGGTTTGGATGGAGAGGAGGACAACCCCCTTTTGGGGGAAGTCTTTCTCTCTGGAGAGGGGAGATCCCTCTGGTTAGAGCGGAGGTTATTTCCTCCTCGCTCACCTCGGGCATCCTCTCCGCTTTGATTTCTCCCCTTAGGGAGTTGGTCAACCTCTAATTCGGTAGAGGTTGGGGTGTCTGACTGGTTTCTCTGAGGAGAACCTGTGTCAGACATGATGTCTCCGGGTTCTCCCGGAGTATTGGTTTTGACTAGCTGCTCAGTCTCCATGCTCTCATCAGCGAGCACAGAGAACCTGTTCTTTAGCATGACAACAGGGCTTTCTTGTTTCTTCAGAGGTGTGTTCTTTGGCGGTGTTTTCTTCTGAGTTGGAGGAGGAGGAGGGGGGTGGTGGGGTCAATGTGTCCGTCTGTGTGGCTATGGATCTTCCTATCTTAGCAACAGCCTGGGCATAGGTCTTTGTCAAGCCGAATTGGCCTTTGGCTTGGGCCAATACAGCCGATTTCGCCTGGCTGAAGGTACATCCATTTCTTGCCTTGTACTCCTGCACGGCAACCTCCTGTTTCCACACAGGGCAGTCCTTGGAGTAGCTGAGTGGCCAGCGTGACAGTTTGGGCATTTGAACTGGGCTGTGCAGCCCTTGTCCTCATGACCTTCTCCAGCACATCTGGCACACACAGTGTTCCTCTTGCAGACTGCCGCGCCGTGTCCATAACCCTGGCACTTGAAGCACCTCATGGGGGTTAGGTATGTAGGGCCTCACTGGAACTCGTAGGTATCCTGCCTTCACATACTCTGGCGGTGTCCTAGTTCCAAATGTGAGGATAATAGTGGCGGTTTTGACCTCCTCACCATCCCTGCGCCTGGTAATGCGCCGGGCATGGGTGACTCCTTCAATGCCCTCCACTATTTCCTTCTCGGAACATTCCAGTAGGTCCCTAGAGCTGATTACACCTCTGCTGGTGTTCAGACTCTTGTGTGGCATGACTTCCACTTGGAGATCACAGAGTCTTCTGCATCTTAAAAGCCCATCAGAGTGTATCTTGCTATCAACTTCTACTAGAAGTTCCAAAGACTTGTGTAGCTTAGACACACTCTTGGGCTCTCCCACTACTGACTTAAGTCCCTTGTAGATGACAAAAGGGCTCATCTTTGTCAGACTTTTCCCCTCCTCTGTGCACCTAACCACCAGAAATGATGGCCAGGTAGCACAGCTTTTTGTGGCCTCCTCCTTTCTGTCTTCCATGCGGCGTCTCTTGCCCAGACATAGGTCTGGGGCAAGTAGTTTTTTTGAAGTTTTTTTTTCCATGGGTGTTATATATTAGTTCGGCACCTGTGCTCCCCACCCGCCATCGAGTCCAACAAGGGGACGGGCCATTCGGAAGTCCAGAATGAGCCCGCCAGGGCTACACAGGTGCTATACTCAGTCAGCTACTGCATCGGACATGTGCCCGATACAGCAGCTCCCTGATTGACCCTCTAGCCACCGCCCTCCAGCATAGGTCGAAGACCTATGCTGGTAGCTCGGCATGACCAGCCGGTTGACCCAGAGCGGGCCATCTGGGCCTCAGGTCTAGGGGAACTTGGAGCCAAAGTATTGTGTTGTGGTAGCTTATCCTCAGATAGCCATCACTCAAACACCAGGATCTCTTTATCCCCCCTTACCCGTCGCAGTCCACGGCAAACGGACTGGTCTAGGACGTAGTGAGATATTTAGAGATAAGGAGACAGAGTGATGATCAATGAAGGCAGATTGAGGAAAGGAGGAGGCAGACACAATGATAGAAAAGAAGTAGAGCACTTTTGAGCTCCAAAAGTGCTAAGGAAAGAGGAGCGCAGTTTAACGTCTTGTCTCGGGACATCACAATTATTTTAGTGTTCACTATATTAAACCTGCATTTATTTACTAGTTTTATATTATGCTAATATTTTAGTTTAGATCTGTGTTTTATTTCTACTACATTTTGTGTGGGTTAATACTACATTTAGTTTTAAATTTTAGTTAATTTCTACTTTAAACCTACTTATATTTACTAGTTTTTTTTTTATGCTAACATAGTTTAAATCTTTTTTTTAAAATCTACTACAAAGGTTATGACTTTTCATTCTATTTTTAATTAGAATATCTTTTAAATTAGTGCTAGCATTTAGAGATTTTTTAAAATTAGATTTATAAATTAACTACTGTTTACAACCTATGCAAACAAAGGCATTGTTGACAGCAAAACAATGACAATGTAGATAGGTTACAGGCTATATAGATTTTAATTCTACTACATTTAGGTGTAAGTTCAACTACATTCAGTTTTAAAGTTTAAATGGTTAATGTCGACTTTAAACCTACTCATATTTACTAGTTTAATATTATGCTAACATTTAAGTTTAAATCTAATTTTTTTTTCTACTACATTTAGTTAAAATTTTAGTTAATTTCTACTTTAAACCTACTTATATTTACTAGTTTTTAATTAGCTAACATATTAGTTCATATTAAATTAGAGAGGAGGCAGACATCATGATGGAAAAGAAGAAAGGCACTTTTAAGCTCCTAAAGTGCCAAAAAAGAGGAGCGCAGTTTAACGTCATGTCTCGGGACATTACAATTATTTTAGTGTTCACTATATTAAACCTGCATTTATTAACTAGTTTTATATTATGCTAACATTTTAGTTGTAATCTGTGTTTTATTTCTACTACATTTTGTGTGGGTTAATACTACATTTAGTTTTAAATATTAGTAAATTTCTACTTTAAACTTACTTATATTTACTAGTTTTTTTTATGCTAACATAGTTTAAATCTTTTTTTTTAAATTCTACTACAGTGGTTTTAATTTTTCATTTTAATTTTAATTAGAATATCTATTAAATCAGTGCTAGCATTTAAACATTTTTTGAAATAAGATTTATAAATTAACTACTGTTTACAACCTAAGCAAACAAAGGCATTGTTGACAGCAAAACAATGACAATGTAGATAGGTTACAGGCTATAAAGATTTTAATTCTACTTTATTTAGGTGTAAGTTCAACTACATTCAGTTTTAAAGTTTAACTGGTTTATGTCTACTTTAAACCTACTCATATTTACTAGTTTAATATTATGCTAACATTTAAGTTTAAATCTAATTTTTTTTTCTACTACATTTAGTTAAAATTTTAGTTAATTTCTACTTTAAACCTACTTATATTTACTAGTTTTTAATTTGCTAACATATTAGTTCATATTAAATTAGAGAGGAGGCAGACATCATGATGGAAAAGAAGAAGGCCCTTTTAAGCTCCAAAAAAAAGAAGCGCAGTTTAACGTCAGGTCTCATGACATCACAATTATTTTAGAGTTCACTATATTAAACCTGCATTTATTTACTAGTTTTAAATTATGCTAACAATTTAGTTTCAATCTGTGTTTTATTTCTACTATATATTGTGTAGGTTAATACTACATTTAGTTTTAAATTTAAGTAAATTTCTACTTTAAACTCACTTATATTTACTAGTTTTTCTTATGCTAACATAGTTTAAATCTTTTTTTTTAAATTCTACTACTGTGGTTATGACTTTTCATTCTATTTTTAATTAGAATATCTTTTAAATTAGTGCTAGCATTTAGAGATTTTTTGAAATTAGATTTATAAATTAACTACTGTTTACAACATATGCAAACAAAGGCATTGTTGACAGCAAAACAATGACAATGTAGATAGGTTACAGGCTATAAAGATTTTAATTCTACTACAATTAGGTGTAAGTTTAAATTACATTCAGTTTTAAAGTTTAAATGGTTAATGTCTAATATAAACCTACTTATATTTACTGGTTTTATATTATGCTAACATTTTAGTTTGAATCTGTTTTTTTTTCTACTACATTTAGTTTTAAATTTTAGTTAATTTCTACGTTAAACCTACTTATATTTACTAGTTTTTATTGTGCTAACATATTAGTTAATATTACATTTAGAGAGGAGGCAGACATCATGATGGAAAAGAAGAAGGGCACTTTTAAGCTCCTAAAGTGCCAAAAAAGAGGAGCGCAGTTTAACCTCATGTCTCGGGACATTACAATTATTTTAGTGTTCACTATATTAAACCTGCATTTATTTACTAGTTTTAAATTATGCTAACAATTTAGTTTCAATCTGTGTTTTATTTCTACTACATTTATTAAGGTTAATACTACATTTAGTTTTAAATTTTAGTTAATTTCTACTTTAAACCTACTTATATTTCCTATTTTTTTTTTTATGCTAACATTTTAGTTGTAATCTGTGGGTTTTTTTCTACTACGATTATGTGTAAGTTAGTACTACATTTAGTTTTAAATTTTAGTTAATTTCTACTTAAAACCTACTTATATTTACTAGTTTTTATAATGCTAACATATTAGCTAATATTACGTTACGAGAGGAGGCAGACATCATGATGGAAAAGAAGAAGGCCCTTTTAAGCTGCTAAAGTGCCAAAAAAGAGGAGCGCAGTTTAACGTCATGTCTCAGGACATCACAATTATTTTAGTGTTCACTATATTAAACCTGCATTTATTTACTAGTTTTATATTATGCTAACAATTTAGTTTCAATTTGTGTTTTATTTCTACTACATTTTGTGTGGGTTAATACTACATTTAGTTTTAAATTTTAGTTAATTTCTACTTTAAACGTACTTATATTTCCTAGCTTTTTATTATGCTAACATTTTAGTTGTAATCTGTGTTTTGTTTTTTACTACAATTATGTGTAAGTTAATACTACATTTAGTTTTAAATTTTAGTTAATTTCTACTTTAAACCTACTTATATTTACTAGTTTTTTTTTATACTAACATAGTTTAAATCGTTTTTTTTTTAATTCTACTACAGTGGTTATGACTTTTCATTCTATTTTTAATTAGAATATCTTTTAAATTAGTGCTAGCATTTAGAGATTTTTTGAAATTAGATTTATAAATTAACTACTGTTTACAACCTATGCAAACAAAGGCATTGTTGACAGCAAAACAATGACAATGTAGATAGATTACAGGCTATAAAGATTTTAATTCTACTTTATTTAGGTGTAAGTTCAACTACATTCAGTTTTAAAGTTTAACTGGTTAATGTCTACTTTAAACTTACTCATATTTACTAGTTTAATATTATGCTAACATTTTAGTTTGAATCTGTTGTTTTTTCTACTACATTTAGTTCTAAATTTTAGTTAATTTCTACTTTAAACCTACTTATATTTCCTAGTTTTTTATTATGCTAACATTTTAGTTGTAATCTGTGTTTTTTTCCTACTACAATTATATTGTAAGTTAATACTACATTTAGTTTTAAATTTTAGTTAATTTCTACTTTAAACCTACTTATATTTACTAGTTTTTATTATACTAACATATTAGTTAATATTACATTTAGAGAGGAGGCAGACATCATGATGGAAAAGAAGAAGGCCCTTTTAAAGCTCCAAAAGTGCCAAAAAAGAGGAGCGCAGTTTAACGTCATGTCTCAGGACATCACAATTATTTTAGTGTTCACTATATTAAACCTGCATTTATTTACTAGTTTTATGTTATGCTAATATTTTAGTTTAGATCTGTGTTTTATTTCTACTACATTTTGTGTGGGTTAATACTACATTTAGTTTTAAATTTTAGTTAATTTCTACTTTAAACCTATTTATATTTACTAGTTTTTTTTTATGCTAACATAGTTTAAATCTTTTTTTTTAATTCTACTACAAAGGTTATGAGTTTTCATTCTATTTTTAATTAGAATATCTTTTAAATTAGTGCTAGCATTTAGAGATTTTTTAAATTAGATTTATAAATAAACTACTGTTAACAACCTAAGCAAACATTGCTATTGTTGACAGCAAAACAATGACAATGTAGATAGGTTACAGGCTATAAAGATTTTAATTCCACTTTATTTAGGAGTAAGTTTAACTACATTCAGTTTTAAAGTTTAAATGGTTAATGTCTACTTTGAACCTACTCATATTGACTAGTTTAATATTATGTATAATTTTAGTTTGAATCTGTTTTTTTTTCTACTACATTTAGTTTTAAATTTTAGTTAATTTCTACTTTAAACCTACTTATATTTACTAGTTTTTTTTTTATGCTAACATAGTTTAAATCTTTTTTTTTAAATTCTACTACAGTGGTTTTAATTTTTCATTTTAATTTTAATTAGAATATCTATTAAATTAGTGCTAGCATTTAAACATTTTTTGAAATTAGATTTATAAATTAACTACTGTTTACAACCTATGCAAACAAAGGCATTGTTGACAGCAAAACAATGACAATGTAGATAGGTTACAGGCTATAAAGATTTTAATTCTACTACATTTAGGTGTAAGTTCAACTACATTCAGTTTTAAAGTTTAAATGGTTAATGTCGACTTTAAACCTACACATATTTACTAGTTTAATATTATGCTAACATTTTAGTTTAGATCTGTGTTTTATTTCTACTACATTTTGTGTGGGTTAATACTACATTTAGTTTTAAATATTAGTTAATTTCTACTTTAAACCTACTTATATATACTAGTTTTTTTAATGCTAACATAGTTTAAATCTTTTTTTTTTAATTCTACTACAGTGGTTTTAATTTTTCATTTTAATTTTAATTAGAATATCTATTAAATTAGTGCTAGCATTTAAACATTTTTTGAAATTACATTTATAAATTAACCACTGTTTACAACCTAAGCAAACAAAGGCATTGTTGACAGCAAAACAATGACAATGTAGATAGGTTACAGGCTATAAAGATTTTAATTCTACTACATTTAAGTGTAAGTTAAATTACATTCAGTTTTAAGGTTTTAAATGGTTAATGTCTACTATAAACCTACTTAAATTTACTAGTTTAATATTATGTTAACATTTTAGTTTAAATCTGTTTTTTTTTTCTACTTCATTAGTTTTAAATATTAGTTAATTTCTACTTTAAACCTACTTATATTTCCTAGTTTTTTATTATGCTAACATTTAAGTTGTAATCTGTGTTTTTTTCCTACTACAATTATGTGTAAGTTAATACTACATTTAGTTTTAAATATTAGTTAATTTCTACTTTAAACCTACTTATATTTACTTGTTTTTATTATGCTAACATATTAGTTAATATTACATTTAGAGAGGAGGAAGACATCATGATGGAAAAGAAGAAGGCCCTTTTAAAGCTCCAAAAGTGCCAAAAAAGAGGAGCGCAGTTTAACGTCATGTCTCAGGACATCACAATTATTTTAGTGTTCACTATATTAAACCTGCATTTATTTACTAGTTTTATATTATGCTAATATTTTAGTTTAGATCTGTGTTTTATTTCTACTACATTTTGTGTGGGTTAATACTACATTTAGTTTTAAATTTACATTTAGGTGTAAGTTCAACTACATTCAGTTTTAAAGTTTAAATGGTGAATGTCGACTTTAAACCTACTCTAATTTACTAGTTTAATATTATGCTAACATTTTAGTTTAAATCTAATTTTTTTTCTACTACATTTAGTTTAAATTTTAGTTAATTTCTACTTTAAACCTACTTATATTTACTAGTTTTTAATTTGCTAACATATTAGTTCATATTAAATTAGAGAGGAGGCAGACATCATGATGGAAAAGAAGAAGGGCACTTTTAATCTCCTAAAGTGCCAAAAAAGAGGAGCGCAGTTTAACGTCATGTCTCAGGACATCACACTTATTTTAGTGTTCACTATATTAAACCTGCATTTATTTACTAGTTTTATATTATGCTAACATTTAAGTTTAGATCTGTGTTTTATTTCTACTACATTTTGTGTGGGTTAATACTACATTTAGTTTTAAATATTAGTTAATTTCTTCTTTAAACCTACTTATATTTACTAATTTTTTTTTATGCTAACATAGTTTAAATCTTTTTTTTTAATTCTACTACAGTGGTTATGACTTTTCATTCTATTTTTAATTAGAATATCTTTTAAATTAGTGCTAGCATTTAGAGATTTTTTAAAATTAGATTTATAAATTAACCACTGTTTACAACCTATGCAAACAAAGGCATTGTTGACAGCAAAACAATGACAATGTAGATAGGTTACAGGCTATATAGATTTTAATTCTACTACATTTAGGTGTAAGTTCAACTACATTCAGTTTTAAAGTTTAAATGGTTAATGTCGACTTAAAACCTACTCTAATTTACTAGTTTAATATTATGCTAACATTTTAGTTTAAATCTATTTTTTTTTCTACTACATTTAGTTTAAATTTTAGTTAATTTCTACTTTAAACCTACTTATATTTACTAGTTTTTAATTTGCTAACATATTAGTTCATATTAAATTAGAGAGGAGGCAGACATCATGATGGAAAAGAAGAAAGGCACTTTTAAGCTCCTAAAGTGCCAAAAAAGAGGAGCGCAGTTTAACGTCATGTCTCGGGACATTACAATTATTTTAGTGTTCACTATATTAAACCTGCATTTATTAACTAGTTTTATATTATGCTAACATTTTAGTTGTAATCTGTGTTTTATTTCTACTACATTTTGTGTGGGTTAATACTACATTTAGTTTTAAATATTAGTAAATTTCTACTTTAAACTTACTTATATTTACTAGTTTTTTTTATGCTAACATAGTTTAAATCTTTTTTTTTAAATTCTACTACAGTGGTTTTAATTTTTCATTTTAATTTTAATTAGAATATCTATTAAATCAGTGCTAGCATTTAAACATTTTTTGAAATAAGATTTATAAATTAACTACTGTTTACAACCTAAGCAAACAAAGGCATTGTTGACAGCAAAACAATGACAATGTAGATAGGTTACAGGCTATAAAGATTTTAATTCTACTACATTTAGGTGTAAGTTCAACTACATTCAGTTTTAAAGTTTAAATGGTTAATGTCGACTTTAAACCTACTCATATTTACTAGTTTAATATTATGCTAACATTTAAGTTTAAATCTAATTTTTTTTCTACTACATTTAGTTAAAATTTTAGTTAATTTCTACTTTAAACCTACTTATATTTACTAGTTTTTAATTAGCTAACATATTAGTTCATATTAAATTAGAGAGGAGGCAGACATCATGATGGAAAAGAAGAAAGGCACTTTTAAGCTCCTAAAGTGCTAAAAAAGAGGAGCGCAGTTTAACGTCATGTCTCGGGACATTACAATTATTTTAGTGTTCACTATATTAAACCTGCATTTATTAACTAGTTTTATATTATGCTAACATTTTAGTTGTAATCTGTGTTTTATTTCTACTACATTTTGTGTGGGTTAATACTACATTTAGTTTTAAATATTAGTAAATTTCTACTTTAAACTTACTTATATTTACTAGTTTTTTTTATGCTAACATAGTTTAAATCTTTTTTTTTAAATTCTACTACAGTGGTTTTAATTTTTCATTTTAATTTTAATTAGAATATCTATTAAATTAGTGCTAGCATTTAAACATTTTTTGAAATAAGATTTATAAATTAACTACTGTTTACAACCTAAGCAAACAAAGGCATTGTTGACAGCAAAACAATGACAATGTAGATAGGTTACAGGCTATATAGATTTTAATTCTACTACATTTAGGTGTAAGTTCAACTACATTCAGTTTTAAAGTTTAAATGGTGAATGTCGACTTAAAACCTACTCTAATTTACTAGTTTAATATTATGCTAACATTTTAGTTTAAATCTAATTTTTTTTCTACTACATTTAGTTTAAATTTTAGTTAATTTCTACTTTAAACCTACTTATATTTACTAGTTTTTAATTTGCTAACATATTAGTTCATATTAAATTAGAGAGGAGGCAGACATCATGATGGAAAAGAAGAAGGGCACTTTTAATCTCCTAAAGTGCCAAAAAAAGAGGAGCGCAGTTTAACGTCATGTCTCAGGACATCACACTTATTTTAGTGTTCACTATATTAAACCTGCATTTATTTACTAGTTTTATATTATGCTAACATTTTAGTTGTAATCTGTGGGTTTTTATCTACTACATTTTGTGTGGGTTAATACTACATTTAGTTTTAAATATTAGTTAATTTCTTCTTTAAACCTACTTATATTTACTAAATTTTTTTTATGCTAACATAGTTTAAATCTTTTTTTTTAATTCTACTACAGTGGTTATGACTTTTCATTCTATTTTTAATTAGAATATCTTTTAAATTAGTGCTAGCATTTGGAGATTTTTTAAAATTAGATTTATAAATTAACCACTGTTTACAACCTATGCAAACAAAGGCATTGTTGACAGCAAAACAATGACAATGTAGATAGGTTACAGGCTATAAAGATTTTAATTCTACTACATTTAGGTGTAAGTTCAACTACATTCAGTTTTAAAGATTAAATGGTTAATGTCGACTTTAAACCTACTCATATTTACTAGTTTAATATTATGCTAACATTTAAGTTTAAATCTAATTTTTTTTTCTACTACATTTAGTTAAAATTTTAGTTAATTTCTACTTTAAACCTACTTATATTTACTAGTTTTTAATTAGCTAACATATTAGTTCATATTAAATTAGAGAGGAGGCAGACATCATGATGGAAAAGAAGAAAGGCACTTTTAAGCTCCTAAAGTGCTAAAAAAGAGGAGCGCAGTTTAACGTCATGTCTCGGGACATTACAATTATTTTAGTGTTCACTATATTAAACCTGCATTTATTAACTAGTTTTATATTATGCTAACATTTTAGTTGTAATCTGTGTTTTATTTCTACTACATTTTGTGTGGGTTTTGTTACTTTAGGAGATTAAAAGTGCCAAAAAAAGAGGAGCGCAGTTTAACGTCATGTCTCAGGACATCACACTTATTTTAGTGTTCACTATATTAAACCTGCATTTATTTACTAGTTTTATATTATGCTAACATTTTAGTTGTAATCTGTGGGTTTTTATCTACTACATTTTGTGTGGGTTAATACTACATTTAGTTTTAAATATTAGTTAATTTCTTCTTTAAACCTACTTATATTTACTAAATTTTTTTTATGCTAACATAGTTTAAATCTTTTTTTTTAATTCTACTACAGTGGTTATGACTTTTCATTCTATTTTTAATTAGAATATCTTTTAAATTAGTGCTAGCATTTGGAGATTTTTTAAAATTAGATTTATAAATTAACCACTGTTTACAACCTATGCAAACAAAGGCATTGTTGACAGCAAAACAATGACAATGTAGATAGGTTACAGGCTATAAAGATTTTAATTCTACTACATTTAGGTGTAAGTTCAACTACATTCAGTTTTAAAGTTTAAATGGTTAATGTCGACTTTAAACCTACTCATATTTACTAGTTTAATATTATGCTAACATTTTAGTTTAAATCTAATTTTTTTTCTACTACATTTAGTTTAAATTTTAGTTAATTTCTACTTTAAACCTACTTATATTTACTAGTTTTTAATTTGCTAACATATTAGTTCATATTAAATTAGAGAGGAGGCAGACATCATGATGGAAAAGAAGAAGGGCACTTTTAATCTCCTAAAGTGCCAAAAAAGAGGAGCGCAGTTTAACGTCATGTCTCAGGACATCACACTTATTTTAGTGTTCACTATATTAAACCTGCATTTATTTACTAGTTTTATATTATGCTAACATTTAAGTTTAGATCTGTGTTTTATTTCTACTACATTTTGTGTGGGTTAATACTACATTTAGTTTTAAATATTAGTTAATTTCTTCTTTAAACCTACTTATATTTACTAATTTTTTTTTATGCTAACATAGTTTAAATCTTTTTTTTTAATTCTACTACAGTGGTTATGACTTTTCATTCTATTTTTAATTAGAATATCTTTTAAATTAGTGCTAGCATTTAGAGATTTTTTAAAATTAGATTTATAAATTAACCACTGTTTACAACCTATGCAAACAAAGGCATTGTTGACAGCAAAACAATGACAATGTAGATAGGTTACAGGCTATATAGATTTTAATTCTACTACATTTAGGTGTAAGTTCAACTACATTCAGTTTTAAAGTTTAAATGGTTAATGTCGACTTAAAACCTACTCTAATTTACTAGTTTAATATTATGCTAACATTTTAGTTTAAATCTATTTTTTTTTCTACTACATTTAGTTTAAATTTTAGTTAATTTCTACTTTAAACCTACTTATATTTACTAGTTTTTAATTTGCTAACATATTAGTTCATATTAAATTAGAGAGGAGGCAGACATCATGATGGAAAAGAAGAAAGGCACTTTTAAGCTCCTAAAGTGCCAAAAAAGAGGAGCGCAGTTTAACGTCATGTCTCGGGACATTACAATTATTTTAGTGTTCACTATATTAAACCTGCATTTATTAACTAGTTTTATATTATGCTAACATTTTAGTTGTAATCTGTGTTTTATTTCTACTACATTTTGTGTGGGTTAATACTACATTTAGTTTTAAATATTAGTAAATTTCTACTTTAAACTTACTTATATTTACTAGTTTTTTTTATGCTAACATAGTTTAAATCTTTTTTTTTAAATTCTACTACAGTGGTTTTAATTTTTCATTTTAATTTTAATTAGAATATCTATTAAATCAGTGCTAGCATTTAAACATTTTTTGAAATAAGATTTATAAATTAACTACTGTTTACAACCTAAGCAAACAAAGGCATTGTTGACAGCAAAACAATGACAATGTAGATAGGTTACAGGCTATAAAGATTTTAATTCTACTACATTTAGGTGTAAGTTCAACTACATTCAGTTTTAAAGTTTAAATGGTTAATGTCGACTTTAAACCTACTCATATTTACTAGTTTAATATTATGCTAACATTTAAGTTTAAATCTAATTTTTTTTCTACTACATTTAGTTAAAATTTTAGTTAATTTCTACTTTAAACCTACTTATATTTACTAGTTTTTAATTAGCTAACATATTAGTTCATATTAAATTAGAGAGGAGGCAGACATCATGATGGAAAAGAAGAAAGGCACTTTTAAGCTCCTAAAGTGCTAAAAAAGAGGAGCGCAGTTTAACGTCATGTCTCGGGACATTACAATTATTTTAGTGTTCACTATATTAAACCTGCATTTATTAACTAGTTTTATATTATGCTAACATTTTAGTTGTAATCTGTGTTTTATTTCTACTACATTTTGTGTGGGTTAATACTACATTTAGTTTTAAATATTAGTAAATTTCTACTTTAAACTTACTTATATTTACTAGTTTTTTTTATGCTAACATAGTTTAAATCTTTTTTTTTAAATTCTACTACAGTGGTTTTAATTTTTCATTTTAATTTTAATTAGAATATCTATTAAATTAGTGCTAGCATTTAAACATTTTTTGAAATAAGATTTATAAATTAACTACTGTTTACAACCTAAGCAAACAAAGGCATTGTTGACAGCAAAACAATGACAATGTAGATAGGTTACAGGCTATATAGATTTTAATTCTACTACATTTAGGTGTAAGTTCAACTACATTCAGTTTTAAAGTTTAAATGGTGAATGTCGACTTAAAACCTACTCTAATTTACTAGTTTAATATTATGCTAACATTTTAGTTTAAATCTAATTTTTTTTCTACTACATTTAGTTTAAATTTTAGTTAATTTCTACTTTAAACCTACTTATATTTACTAGTTTTTAATTTGCTAACATATTAGTTCATATTAAATTAGAGAGGAGGCAGACATCATGATGGAAAAGAAGAAGGGCACTTTTAATCTCCTAAAGTGCCAAAAAAAGAGGAGCGCAGTTTAACGTCATGTCTCAGGACATCACACTTATTTTAGTGTTCACTATATTAAACCTGCATTTATTTACTAGTTTTATATTATGCTAACATTTTAGTTGTAATCTGTGGGTTTTTATCTACTACATTTTGTGTGGGTTAATACTACATTTAGTTTTAAATATTAGTTAATTTCTTCTTTAAACCTACTTATATTTACTAAATTTTTTTTATGCTAACATAGTTTAAATCTTTTTTTTTAATTCTACTACAGTGGTTATGACTTTTCATTCTATTTTTAATTAGAATATCTTTTAAATTAGTGCTAGCATTTGGAGATTTTTTAAAATTAGATTTATAAATTAACCACTGTTTACAACCTATGCAAACAAAGGCATTGTTGACAGCAAAACAATGACAATGTAGATAGGTTACAGGCTATAAAGATTTTAATTCTACTACATTTAGGTGTAAGTTCAACTACATTCAGTTTTAAAGTTTAAATGGTTAATGTCGACTTTAAACCTACTCATATTTACTAGTTTAATATTATGCTAACATTTAAGTTTAAATCTAATTTTTTTTTCTACTACATTTAGTTAAAATTTTAGTTAATTTCTACTTTAAACCTACTTATATTTACTAGTTTTTAATTAGCTAACATATTAGTTCATATTAAATTAGAGAGGAGGCAGACATCATGATGGAAAAGAAGAAAGGCACTTTTAAGCTCCTAAAGTGCTAAAAAAGAGGAGCGCAGTTTAACGTCATGTCTCGGGACATTACAATTATTTTAGTGTTCACTATATTAAACCTGCATTTATTAACTAGTTTTATATTATGCTAACATTTTAGTTGTAATCTGTGTTTTATTTCTACTACATTTTGTGTGGGTTTTGTTACTTTAGGAGATTAAAAGTGCCAAAAAAAGAGGAGCGCAGTTTAACGTCATGTCTCAGGACATCACACTTATTTTAGTGTTCACTATATTAAACCTGCATTTATTTACTAGTTTTATATTATGCTAACATTTTAGTTGTAATCTGTGGGTTTTTATCTACTACATTTTGTGTGGGTTAATACTACATTTAGTTTTAAATATTAGTTAATTTCTTCTTTAAACCTACTTATATTTACTAAATTTTTTTTATGCTAACATAGTTTAAATCTTTTTTTTTAATTCTACTACAGTGGTTATGACTTTTCATTCTATTTTTAATTAGAATATCTTTTAAATTAGTGCTAGCATTTGGAGATTTTTTAAAATTAGATTTATAAATTAACCACTGTTTACAACCTATGCAAACAAAGGCATTGTTGACAGCAAAACAATGACAATGTAGATAGGTTACAGGCTATAAAGATTTTAATTCTACTACATTTAGGTGTAAGTTCAACTACATTCAGTTTTAAAGTTTAAATGGTTAATGTCGACTTTAAACCTACTCATATTTACTAGTTTAATATTATGCTAACATTTAAGTTTAAATCTAATTTTTTTTCTACTACATTTAGTTAAAATTTTAGTTAATTTCTACTTTAAACCTACTTATATTTACTAGTTTTTAATTAGCTAACATATTAGTTCATATTAAATTAGAGAGGAGGCAGACATCATGATGGAAAAGAAGAAAGGCACTTTTAAGCTCCTAAAGTGCTAAAAAAGAGGAGCGCAGTTTAACGTCATGTCTCGGGACATTACAATTATTTTAGTGTTCACTATATTAAACCTGCATTTATTAACTAGTTTTATATTATGCTAACATTTTAGTTGTAATCTGTGTTTTATTTCTACTACATTTTGTGTGGGTTAATACTACATTTAGTTTTAAATATTAGTAAATTTCTACTTTAAACTTACTTATATTTACTAGTTTTTTTTATGCTAACATAGTTTAAATCTTTTTTTTTAAATTCTACTACAGTGGTTTTAATTTTTCATTTTAATTTTAATTAGAATATCTATTAAATTAGTGCTAGCATTTAAACATTTTTTGAAATAAGATTTATAAATTAACTACTGTTTACAACCTAAGCAAACAAAGGCATTGTTGACAGCAAAACAATGACAATGTAGATAGGTTACAGGCTATAAAGATTTTAATTCTACTACATTTAGGTGTAAGTTCAACTACATTCAGTTTTAAAGTTTAAATGGTTAATGTCGACTTTAAACCTACACATATTTACTAGTTTAATATTATGTTAACATTTTAGTTTAAATCTGTTTTTTTTTCTACTTCATTTAGTTTTAAATTTTAGTTAATTTCTACTTTAAACCTACTTATATTTCCTAGTTTTTTATTATGCTAACATTTTAGTTGTAATCTGTGTTTTTTTCCTACTACAATTATATTGTAAGTTAATACTACATTTAGTTTAAATTTTAGTTAATTTCTACTTTAAACCTGCTTATATTTACTAGTTTTTAATTTGCTAACATATTAGTTCATATTAAATTAGAGAGGAGGCAGACATCATGATGGAAAAGAAGAAGGGCACTTTTAATCTCCTAAAGTGCCAAAAAAGAGGAGCGCAGTTTAACGTCATGTCTCAGGACATCACACTTATTTTAGTGTTCACTATATTAAACCTGCATTTATTTACTAGTTTTATATTATGCTAACATTTAAGTTTAGATCTGTGTTTTATTTCTACTACATTTTGTGTGGGTTAATACTACATTTAGTTTTAAATATTAGTTAATTTCTTCTTTAAACCTACTTATATTTACTAATTTTTTTTTATGCTAACATAGTTTAAATCTTTTTTTTTAATTCTACTACAGTGGTTATGACTTTTCATTCTATTTTTAATTAGAATATCTTTTAAATTAGTGCTAGAATTTAGAGATTTTTTAAAATTAGATTTATAAATTAACCACTGTTTACAACCTATGCAAACAAAGGCATTGTTGACAGCAAAACAATGACAATGTAGATAGGTTACAGGCTATAAAGATTTTAATTCTACTACATTTAGGTGTAAGTTCAACTACATTCAGTTTTAAAGTTTAAATGGTTAATGTCGACTTTAAACCTACTCATATTGACTAGTTTAATATTATGTATAATTTTAGTTTGAATCTGTTTTTTTTTCTACTACATTTAGTTTTAAATTTTAGTTAATTTCTACTTTAAACCTACTTATATTTACTAGTTTTTAGTTTGCTAACATATTAGTTCATATTAAATTAGAGAGGAGGCAGACATCATGATGGAAAAGAAGAAAGGCACTTTTAAGCTCCTAAAGTGCCAAAAAAGAGGAGCGCAGTTTAACGTCATGTCTCGGGACATTACAATTATTTTAGTGTTCACTATATTAAACCTGCATTTATTTACTAGTTTTATATTATGCTAACATTTTAGTTTAGATCTGTGTTTTATTTCTACTACATTTTGTGTGGGTTAATACTATAGTTTTAAATATTAGTAAATTTCTACTTTAAACTTACTTATATTTACTAGTTTTTTTTATGCTAACATAGTTTAAATCTTTCTACTACAGTGGTTTTGATTTTTCATTTTAATTTAAATTAGAATTTCTATTAAATTAGTGCTAGCATTTAAACATTTTTTAAATTAGATTTATAAATTAACTACTGTTAACAACCTAAGCAAACATTGCCATTGTTGACAGCAAAACAATGACAATGTAGATAGGTTACAGGCTATCAAGATTTTAATTCTACTTTATTTAGGAGTAAGTTCAACTACATTCATTTTTAAAGTTTAAATGGTTAATGTCTACTTTGAACCTACTCATATTGACTAGTTTAATATTATGTATAATTTTAGTTTGAATCTGTTTTTTTTTCTACTACATTTAGTTTTAAATTTTAGTTAATTTCTACTTTAAACCTACTTATATTTACTAGTTTTTAATTTGCTAACATATTAGTTAATATTAAATTAGAGAGGAGGCAGACATCATGATGGAAAAGAAGAAGGGCACTTTTAAGCTCCTAAAGTGCCAAAAAAGAGGAGCGCAGTTTAACGTCATGTCTCAGGACATCACAATTATTTTAGTGTTAACTATATTAAACCTGCATTTATTTACTAGTTTTATATTATGCTAACATTTTAGTTTAGATCTGTGTTTTATTTCTACTACATTTTGTATGGGTTAATACTACATTTAGTTTTAAATATTAGTTAATTTCTACTTTAAACCTACTCATATTTACTAGTTTAATATTATGCTAACATTTAAGTTTAAATCTAATTTTTTTTTCTATTACATTTAGTTAAAATTTTAGTTAATTTCTACTTTAAACCTACTTATATATACTAGTTTTTTTTTTATGCTAACATAGTTTAAATCTTTTTTTTTTAATTCTACTACAGTGGTTATGACTTTTCATTCTATTTTTAATTAGAATATCTTTTAAATTAGTGCTAGCATTTAGAGAATTTTTGAAATTAGATTTATAAAATTAACTACTGTTTACAACCTATGCAAACAAAGGCATTGTTGACAGCAAAACAATGACAATGTAGATAGATTACAGGCTATAAAGATTTTAATTCTACTTTATTTAGGTGTAAGTTCAACTACATTCAGTTTTAAAGTTTAACTGGTTTATGTCTACTTTAAACCTACTCATATTTACTAGTTTAATATTATGCTAACATTTAAGTTTAAATCTAATTTTTTTTTCTACTACATTTAGTTAAAATTTTAGTTAATTTCTACTTTAAACCTACTTATATTTACTAGTTTTTAATTTGCTAACATATTAGTTCATATTAAATTAGAGAGGAGGCAGACATCATGATGGAAAAGAAGAAGGCCCTTTTAAGCTCCAAAAAAAAAGAAGCGCAGTTTAACGTCAGGTCTCATGACATCACAATTATTTTAGAGTTCACTAAATTAAACCTGCATTTATTTACTAGTTTTAAATTATGCTAACAATTTAGTTTCAATCTGTGTTTTATTTCTACTACATATTGTGTAGGTTAATACTACATTTAGTTTTAAATTTAAGTAAATTTCTACTTTAAACTCACTTATATTTACTAGTTTTTCTTATGCTAACATAGTTTAAATCTTTTTTTTTTAAATTCTACTACTGTGGTTATGACTTTTCATTCTATTTTTAATTAGAATATCTTTTAAATTAGTGCTAGCATTTAGAGATTTTTTGAAATTAGATTTATAAATTAACTACTGTTTACAACATATGCAAACAAAGGCATTGTTGACAGCAAAACAATGACAATGTAGATAGGTTACAGGCTATAAAGATTTTAATTCTACTAAAATTAGGTGTAAGTTTAAATTACATTCAGTTTTAAAGTTTAAATGGTTAATGTCTAATATAAACCTACTTATATTTACTGGTTTTATATTATGCTAACATTTTAGTTTGAATCTGTTTTTTTTTCTACTACATTTAGTTTTAAATTTTAGTTAATTTCTACGTTAAACCTACTTATATTTACTAGTTTTTATTGTGCTAACATATTAGTTAATATTACATTTAGAGAGGAGGCAGACATCATGATGGAAAAGAAGAAGGGCACTTTTAAGCTCCTAAAGTGCCAAAAAAGAGGAGCGCAGTTTAACCTCATGTCTCGGGACATTACAATTATTTTAGTGTTCACTATATTAAACCTGCATTTATTTACTAGTTTTAAATTATGCTAACAATTTAGTTTCAATCTGTGTTTTATTTCTACTACATTTATTAAGGTTAATACTACATTTAGTTTTAAATTTTAGTTAATTTCTACTTTAAACCTACTTATATTTCCTAGTTTTTTATTATGCTAACATTTTAGTTGTAATCTGTGGGTTTTTTTCTACTACAATTATGTGTAAGTTAGTACTACATTTAGTTTTAAATTTTAGTTAATTTCTACTTTAAACCTACTTATATTTACTAGTTTTTATAATGCTAACATATTAGCTAATATTACGTTACGAGAGGAGGCAGACATCATGATGGAAAAGAAGAAGGCCCTTTTAAGCTGCTAAAGTGCCAAAAAAGAGGAGCGATGTTTAACGTCATGTCTCAGGACATCACAATTATTTTAGTGTTCACTATATTAAACCTGCATTTATTTACTAGTTTTATATTATGCTAACAATTTAGTTTCAATTTGTGTTTTATTTCTACTACATTTTGTGTGGGTTAATACTACATTTAGTTTTAAATTTTAGTTAATTTCTACTTTAAACGTACTTATATTTCCTAGCTTTTTATTATGCTAACATTTTAGTTGTAATCTGTGTTTTGTTTTTTACTACAATTATGTGTAAGTTAATACTACATTTAGTTTTAAATTTTAGTTAATTTCTACTTTAAACCTACTTATATTTACTAGTTTTTTTTTATACTAACATAGTTTAAATCGTTTTTTTTTAAATTCTACTACAGTGGTTATGACTTTTCATTCTATTTTTAATTAGAATATCTTTTAAATTAGTGCTAGCATTTAGAGATTTTTTGAAATTAGATTTATAAATTAACTACTGTTTACAACCTATGCAAACAAAGGCAATGTTGACAGTAAACAATGACAATGTAGATAGATTACAGGCTATAAAGATTTTAATTCTACTTTATTTAGGTGTAAGTTCAACTACATTCAGTTTTAAAGTTTAACTGGTTAATGTCTACTTTAAACTTACTCATATTTACTAGTTTAATATTATGCTAACATTTTAGTTTGAATCTGTTGTTTTTTCTACTACATTTAGTTCTAAATTTTAGTTAATTTCTACTTTAAACCTACTTATATTTCCTAGTTTTTTATTATGCTAACATTTTAGTTGTAATCTGTGTTTTTTTCCTACTACAATTATATTGTAAGTTAATACTACATTTAGTTTTAAATTTTAGTTAATTTCTACTTTAAACCTACTTATATTTACTAGTTTTTATTATACTAACATATTAGTTAATATTACATTTAGAGAGGAGGAAGACATCATGATGGAAAAGAAGAAGGCCCTTTTAAAGCTCCAAAAGTGCCAAAAAAGAGGAGCGCAGTTTAACGTCATGTCTCAGGACATCACAATTATTTTAGTGTTCACTATATTAAACCTGCATTTATTTACTAGTTTTATATTATGCTAATATTTTAGTTTAGATCTGTGTTTTATTTCTACTACATTTTGTGTGGGTTAATACTACATTTAGTTTTAAATATTAGTTAATTTCTACTTTAAACCTACTTATATTTACTAGTTTTTTTTTATGCTAACATAGTTTAAATCTTTTTTTTTAAATCTACTACAAAGGTTATGACTTTTCATTCTATTTTTAATTAGAATATCTTTTAAATTAGTGCTAGCATTTAGAGATTTTTTAAAATTAGATTTATAAATTAACTACTGTTTACAACCTAAGCAAACAAAGGCATTGTTGACTGCAAAACAATGACAATGTAGATAGGTTACAGGCTATAAAGATTTTAATTCTACTACATTTAGGTGTAAGTTCAACTACATTCAGTTTTAAAGTTTAAATGGTTAATGTCGACTTTAAACCTACACATATTTACTAGTTTAATATTATGTTAACATTTTAGTTTAAATCTGTTTTTTTTTCTACTTCATTTAGTTTTAAATATTAGTTAATTTCTACTTTAAACCTACTTATATTTCCTAGTTTTTTTATTATGCTAACATTTTAGTTGTAATCTGTGTTTTTTTCCTACTACAATTATGTGTAAGTTAATACTACATTTAGTTTTAAATTTTAGTTAATTTCTACTTTAAACCTACTTATATTTACTAGTTTTTATTATGCTAACATATTAGTTAATATTACATTTAGAGAGGAGGAAGACATCATGATGGAAAAGAAGAAGGCCCTTTTAAAGCTCCAAAAGTGCCAAAAAAGAGGAGCGCAGTTTAACGTCATGTCTCAGGACATCACAATTATTTTAGTGTTCACTATATTAAACCTGCATTTATTTACTAGTTTTATATTATGCTAATATTTTAGTTTAGATCTGTGTTTTATTTCTACTACATTTTGTGTGGGTTAATACTACATTTAGTTTTAAATATTAGTTAATTTCTACTTTAAACCTACTTATATTTACTAGTTTTTTTTTATGCTAACATAGTTTAAATCTTTTTTTTTAAATCTACTACAAAGGTTATGACTTTTCATTCTATTTTTAATTAGAATATCTTTTAAATTAGTGCTAGCATTTAGAGATTTTTTAAAATTAGATTTATAAATTAACTACTGTTTACAACCTATGCAAACAAAGGCATTGTTGACAGCAAAACAATGACAATGTAGATAGGTTACAGGCTATATAGATTTTAATTCTACTACATTTAGGTGTAAGTTCAACTACATTCAGTTTTAAAGTTTAAATGGTGAATGTCGACTTTAAACCTACTCTAATTTACTAGTTTAATATTATGCTAACATTTTAGTTTAAATCTAATTTTTTTTCTACTACATTTAGTTTAAATTTTAGTTAATTTCTACTTTAAACCTACTTATATTTACTAGTTTTTAATTTGCTAACATATTAGTTCATATTAAATTAGAGAGGAGGCAGACATCATGATGGAAAAGAAGAAGGGCACTTTTAATCTCCTAAAGTGCCAAAAAAGAGGAGCGCAGTTTAACGTCATGTCTCAGGACATCACACTTATTTTAGTGTTCACTATATTAAACCTGCATTTATTTACTAGTTTTATATTATGCTAACATTTAAGTTTAGATCTGTGTTTTATTTCTACTACATTTTGTGTGGGTTAATACTACATTTAGTTTTAAATATTAGTTAATTTCTTCTTTAAACCTACTTATATTTACTAATTTTTTTTTATGCTAACATAGTTTAAATCTTTTTTTTTAATTCTACTACAGTGGTTATGACTTTTCATTCTATTTTTAATTAGAATATCTTTTAAATTAGTGCTAGCATTTAGAGATTTTTTAAAATTAGATTCATAAATTAACCACTGTTTACAACCTATGCAAACAAAGGCATTGTTGACAGCAAAACAATGACAATGTAGATAGGTTACAGGCTATAAAGATTTTAATTCTACTACATTTAGGTGTAAGTTCAACTACATTCAGTTTTAAAGTTTAAATGGTTAATGTTGACTTTAAACCTACTCATATTGACTAGTTTAATATTATGTATAATTTTAGTTTGAATCTGTTTTTTTTTCTACTACATTTAGTTTTAAATTTTAGTTAATTTCTACTTTAAACCTACTTATATTTACTAGTTTTTAATTTGCTAACATATTAGTTCATATTAAATTAGAGAGGAGGCAGACATCATGATGGAAAAGAAGAAGGGCACTTTTAATCTCCTAAAGTTCCAAAAAAAGAGGAGCGCAGTTTAACGTCATGTCTCAGGACATCACACTTATTTTAGTGTTCACTATATTAAACCTGCATTTATTTACTAGTTTTATATTATGCTAACATTTTAGTTTAGATCTGTGTTTTATTTCTACTACATTTTGTGTAGGTTAATACTACATTTAGTTTTAAATATTAGTTAATTTCTTCTTTAAACCTACTTATATTTACTAAATTTTTTTTATGCTAACATAGTTTAAATCTTTTTTTTTAATTCTACTACAGTGGTTATGACTTTTCATTCTATTTTTAATTAGAATATCTTTTAAATTAGTGCTAGCATTTAGAGATTTTTTAAAATTAGATTTATAAATTAACCACTGTTTACAACCTATGCAAACAAAGGCATTGTTGACAGCAAAACAATGACAATGTAGATAGGTTACAGGCTATAAAGATTTTAATTCTACTACATTTAGGTGTAAGTTCAACTACATTCAGTTTTAAAGTTTAAATGGTTAATGTTGACTTTAAACCTACTCATATTTACTAGTTTAATATTATGCTAACATTTAAGTTTAAATCTAATTTTTTTTTCTACTACATTTAGTTAAAATTTTAGTTAATTTCTACTTTAAACCTACTTATATTTACTAGTTTTTAATTAGCTAACATATTAGTTCATATTAAATTAGAGAGGAGGCAGACATCATGATGGAAAAGAAGAAAGGCACTTTTAAGCTCCTAAAGTGCCAAAAAAGAGGAGCGCAGTTTAACGTCATGTCTCGGGACATTACAATTATTTTAGTGTTCACTATATTAAACCTGCATTTATTAACTAGTTTTATATTATGCTAACATTTTAGTTGTAATCTGTGTTTTATTTCTACTACATTTTGTGTGGGTTACTACTACATTTAGTTTTAAATATTAGTAAATTTCTACTTTAAACTTACTTATATTTACTAGTTTTTTTTATGCTAACATAGTTTAAATCTTTTTTTTAAAATTCTACTACAGTGGTTTTAATTTTTCATTTTAATTTTAATTAGAATATCTATTAAATTAGTGCTAGCATTTAAACATTTTTTGAAATAAGATTTATAAATTAACTACTGTTTACAACCTAAGCAAACAAAGGCATTGTTGACAGCAAAACAATGACAATGTAGATAGGTTACAGGCTATAAAGATTTTAATTCTACTACATTTAGGTGTAAGTTCAACTACATTCAGTTTTAAAGTTTAAATGGTTAATGTCGACTTTAAACCTACACATATTTACTAGTTTAATATTATGTTAACATTTTAGTTTAAATCTGGTTTTTTTTCTACTTCATTTAGTTTTAAATATTAGTTAATTTCTACTTTAAACCTACTTATATTTCCTAGTTTTTTTATTATGCTAACATTTTAGTTGTAATCTGTGTTTTTTTCCTACTACAATTATGTGTAAGTTAATACTACATTTAGTTTTAAATTTTAGTTAATTTCTACTTTAAACCTACTTATATTTACTAGTTTTTATTATGCTAACATATTAGTTAATATTACATTTAGAGAGGAGGAAGACATCATGATGGAAAAGAAGAAGGCCCTTTTAAAGCTCCAAAAGTGCCAAAAAAGAGGAGCGCAGTTTAACGTCATGTCTCAGGACATCACAATTATTTTAGTGTTCACTATATTAAACCTGCATTTATTTACTAGTTTTATATTATGCTAATATTTTAGTTTAGATCTGTGTTTTATTTCTACTACATTTTGTGTGGGTTAATACTACATTTAGTTTTAAATATTAGTTAATTTCTACTTTAAACCTACTTATATTTACTAGTTTTTTTTTATGCTAACATAGTTTAAATCTTTTTTTTTAAATCTACTACAAAGGTTATGACTTTTCATTCTATTTTTAATTAGAATATCTTTTAAATTAGTGCTAGCATTTAGAGATTTTTTAAAATTAGATTTATAAATTAACTACTGTTTACAACCTATGCAAACAAAGGCATTGTTGACAGCAAAACAATGACAATGTAGATAGGTTACAGGCTATATAGATTTTAATTCTACTACATTTAGGTGTAAGTTCAACTACATTCAGTTTTAAAGTTTAAATGGTGAATGTCGACTTAAAACCTACTCTAATTTACTAGTTTAATATTATGCTAACATTTTAGTTTAAATCTAATTTTTTTTCTACTACATTTAGTTTAAATTTTAGTTAATTTCTACTTTAAACCTACTTATATTTACTAGTTTTTAATTTGCTAACATATTAGTTCATATTAAATTAGAGAGGAGGCAGACATCATGATGGAAAAGAAGAAGGGCACTTTTAATCTCCTAAAGTGCCAAAAAAAGAGGAGCGCAGTTTAACGTCATGTCTCAGGACATCACACTTATTTTAGTGTTCACTATATTAAACCTGCATTTATTTACTAGTTTTATATTATGCTAACATTTTAGTTTAGATCTGTGTTTCATTTCTACTACATTTTGTGTGGGTTAATACTACATATAGTTTTAAATATTAGTTAATTTCTTCTTTAAACCTACTTATATTTACTAAATTTTTTTTATGCTAACATAGTTTAAATCTTTTTTTTTAATTCTACTACAGTGGTTATGACTTTTCATTCTATTTTTAATTAGAATATCTTTTAAATTAGTGCTAGCATTTAGAGATTTTTTAAAATTAGACTTATAAATTAACCACTGTTTACAACCTATGCAAACAAAGGCATTGTTGACAGCAAAACAATGACAATGTAGATAGGTTACAGGCTATAAAGATTTTAATTCTACTACATTTAAGTGTAAGTTAAATTACATTCAGTTTTAAAGTTTAAATGGTTAATGTCTACTATAAACCTACTTATATTTACTAGTTTAATATTATGTTAACATTTTAGTTTAAATCTGTTTTTTTTTCTACTTCATTTAGTTTTAAATATTAGTTAATTTCTACTTTAAACCTACTTATATTTCCTAGTTTTTTATTATGCTAACATTTAAGTTGTAATCTGTGTTTTTTTCCTACTACAATTATGTGTAAGTTAATACTACATTTAGTTTTAAATATTAGTTAATTTCTACTTTAAACCTACTTATATTTACTTGTTTTTATTATGCTAACATATTAGTTAATATTACATTTAGAGAGGAGGAAGACATCATGATGGAAAAGAAGAAGGCCCTTTTAAAGCTCCAAAAGTGCCAAAAAAGAGGAGCGCAGTTTAACGTCATGTCTCAGGACATCACAATTATTTTAGTGTTCACTATATTAAACCTGCATTTATTTACTAGTTTTATATTATGCTAATATTTTAGTTTAGATCTGTGTTTTATTTCTACTACATTTTGTGTGGGTTAATACTACATTTAGTTTTAAATATTAGTTAATTTCTACTTTAAACCTACTTATATTTACTAGTTTTTTTTTATGCTAACATAGTTTAAATCTTTTTTTTTAAATCTACTACAAAGGTTATGACTTTTCATTCTATTTTTAATTAGAATATCTTTTAAATTAGTGCTAGCATTTAGAGATTTTTTAAAATTAGATTTATAAATTAACTACTGTTTACAACCTATGCAAACAAAGGCATTGTTGACAGCAAAACAATGACAATGTAGATAGGTTACAGGCTATATAGATTTTAATTCTACTACATTTAGGTGTAAGTTCAACTACATTCAGTTTTAAAGTTTAAATGGTGAATGTCGACTTTAAACCTACTCTAATTTACTAGTTTAATATTATGCTAACATTTTAGTTTAAATCTAATTTTTTTTCTACTACATTTAGTTTAAATTTTAGTTAATTTCTACTTTAAACCTACTTATATTTACTAGTTTTTAATTTGCTAACATATTAGTTCATATTAAATTAGAGAGGAGGCAGACATCATGATGGAAAAGAAGAAGGGCACTTTTAATCTCCTAAAGTTCCAAAAAAAGAGGAGCGCAGATTAACTTCATGTCTCAGGACATCACACTTATTTTAGTGTTCACTATATTAAACCTGCATTTATTTACTAGTTTTATATTATGCTAACATTTTAGTTTAGATCTGTGTTTTATTTCTACTACATTTTGTGTAGGTTAATACTACATTTAGTTTTAAATATTAGTTAATTTCTTCTTTAAACCTACTTATATTTACTAAATTTTTTTTATGCTAACATAGTTTAAATCTTTTTTTTTAATTCTACTACAGTGGTTATGACTTTTCATTCTATTTTTAATTAGAATATCTTTTAAATTAGTGCTAGCATTTAGAGATTTTTTAAAATTAGATTTATAAATTAACCACTGTTTACAACCTATGCAAACAAAGGCATTGTTGACAGCAAAACAATGACAATGTAGATAGGTTACAGGCTATAAAGATTTTAATTCTACTACATTTAGGTGTAAGTTCAACTACATTCAGTTTTAAAGTTTAAATGGTTAATGTTGACTTTAAACCTACTCATATTTACTAGTTTAATATTATGCTAACATTTAAGTTTAAATCTAATTTTTTTTTCTACTACATTTAGTTAAAATTTTAGTTAATTTCTACTTTAAACCTACTTATATTTACTAGTTTTTAATTAGCTAACATATTAGTTCATATTAAATTAGAGAGGAGGCAGACATCATGATGGAAAAGAAGAAAGGCACTTTTAAGCTCCTAAAGTGCCAAAAAAGAGGAGCGCAGTTTAACGTCATGTCTCGGGACATTACAATTATTTTAGTGTTCACTATATTAAACCTGCATTTATTAACTAGTTTTATATTATGCTAACATTTTAGTTGTAATCTGTGTTTTATTTCTACTACATTTTGTGTGGGTTACTACTACATTTAGTTTTAAATATTAGTAAATTTCTACTTTAAACTTACTTATATTTACTAGTTTTTTTTATGCTAACATAGTTTAAATCTTTTTTTTAAAATTCTACTACAGTGGTTTTAATTTTTCATTTTAATTTTAATTAGAATATCTATTAAATTAGTGCTAGCATTTAAACATTTTTTGAAATAAGATTTATAAATTAACTACTGTTTACAACCTAAGCAAACAAAGGCATTGTTGACAGCAAAACAATGACAATGTAGATAGGTTACAGGCTATAAAGATTTTAATTCTACTACATTTAGGTGTAAGTTCAACTACATTCAGTTTTAAAGTTTAAATGGTTAATGTCGACTTTAAACCTACACATATTTACTAGTTTAATATTATGTTAACATTTTAGTTTAAATCTGGTTTTTTTTCTACTTCATTTAGTTTTAAATATTAGTTAATTTCTACTTTAAACCTACTTATATTTCCTAGTTTTTTTATTATGCTAACATTTTAGTTGTAATCTGTGTTTTTTTCCTACTACAATTATGTGTAAGTTAATACTACATTTAGTTTTAAATTTTAGTTAATTTCTACTTTAAACCTACTTATATTTACTAGTTTTTATTATGCTAACATATTAGTTAATATTACATTTAGAGAGGAGGAAGACATCATGATGGAAAAGAAGAAGGCCCTTTTAAAGCTCCAAAAGTGCCAAAAAAGAGGAGCGCAGTTTAACGTCATGTCTCAGGACATCACAATTATTTTAGTGTTCACTATATTAAACCTGCATTTATTTACTAGTTTTATATTATGCTAATATTTTAGTTTAGATCTGTGTTTTATTTCTACTACATTTTGTGTGGGTTAATACTACATTTAGTTTTAAATATTAGTTAATTTCTACTTTAAACCTACTTATATTTACTAGTTTTTTTTTATGCTAACATAGTTTAAATCTTTTTTTTTAAATCTACTACAAAGGTTATGACTTTTCATTCTATTTTTAATTAGAATATCTTTTAAATTAGTGCTAGCATTTAGAGATTTTTTAAAATTAGATTTATAAATTAACCACTGTTTACAACCTATGCAAACAAAGGCATTGTTGACAGCAAAACAATGACAATGTAGATAGGTTACAGGCTATATAGATTTTAATTCTACTACATTTAGGTGTAAGTTCAACTACATTCAGTTTTAAAGTTTAAATGGTGAATGTCGACTTTAAACCTACTCTAATTTACTAGTTTAATATTATGCTAACATTTTAGTTTAAATCTAATTTTTTTTCTACTACATTTAGTTTAAATTTTAGTTAATTTCTACTTTAAACCTACTTATATTTACTAGTTTTTAATTTGCTAACATATTAGTTCATATTAAATTAGAGAGGAGGCAGACATCATGATGGAAAAGAAGAAGGGCACTTTTAATCTCCTAAAGTGCCAAAAAAGAGGAGCGCAGTTTAACGTCATGTCTCAGGACATCACACTTATTTTAGTGTTCACTATATTAAACCTGCATTTATTTACTAGTTTTATATTATGCTAACATTTAAGTTTAGATCTGTGTTTTATTTCTACTACATTTTGTGTGGGTTAATACTACATTTAGTTTTAAATATTAGTTAATTTCTTCTTTAAACCTACTTATATTTACTAATTTTTTTTTATGCTAACATAGTTTAAATCTTTTTTTTTAATTCTACTACAGTGGTTATGACTTTTCATTCTATTTTTAATTAGAATATCTTTTAAATTAGTGCTAGCATTTAGAGATTTTTTAAAATTAGATTTATAAATTAACCACTGTTTACAACCTATGCAAACAAAGGCATTGTTGACAGCAAAACAATGACAATGTAGATAGGTTACAGGCTATAAAGATTTTAATTCTACTACATTTAGGTGTAAGTTCAACTACATTCAGTTTTAAAGTTTAAATGGTTAATGTTGACTTTAAACCTACTCATATTGACTAGTTTAATATTATGTATAATTTTAGTTTGAATCTGTTTTTTTTTCTACTACATTTAGTTTTAAATTTTAGTTAATTTCTACTTTAAACCTACTTATATTTACTAGTTTTTAATTTGCTAACATATTAGTTCATATTAAATTAGAGAGGAGGCAGACATCATGATGGAAAAGAAGAAGGGCACTTTTAATCTCCT
This sequence comes from Biomphalaria sudanica, assembly GCA_036873155.1. Taxonomy (NCBI): domain Eukaryota; kingdom Metazoa; phylum Mollusca; class Gastropoda; family Planorbidae; genus Biomphalaria; species Biomphalaria sudanica. Next base: position 30,855 of record JAZGLO010006448.1, read on the forward strand.
AAAGTTCCAAAAAAAGAGGAGCGCAGTTTAACGTCATGTCTCAGGACATCACACTTATTTTAGTGTTCACTATATTAAACCTGCATTTATTTACTAGTTTTATATTATGCTAACATTTTAGTTTAGATCTGTGTTTTATTTCTACTACATTTTGTGTAGGTTAATACTACATTTAGTTTTAAATATTAGTTAATTTCTTCTTTAAACCTACTTATATTTACTAAATTTTTTTTATGCTAACATAGTTTAAATCTTTTTTTTTAATTCTACTACAGTGGTTATGACTTTTCATTCTATTTTTAATTAGAATATCTTTTAAATTAGTGCTAGCATTTAGAGATTTTTTAAAATTAGATTTATAAATTAACCACTGTTTACAACCTATGCAAACAAAGGCATTGTTGACAGCAAAACAATGACAATGTAGATAGGTTACAGGCTATAAAGATTTTAATTCTACTACATTTAGGTGTAAGTTCAACTACATTCAGTTTTAAAGTTTAAATGGTTAATGTTGACTTTAAACCTACTCATATTTACTAGTTTAATATTATGCTAACATTTAAGTTTAAATCTAATTTTTTTTTCTACTACATTTAGTTAAAATTTTAGTTAATTTCTACTTTAAACCTACTTATATTTACTAGTTTTTAATTAGCTAACATATTAGTTCATATTAAATTAGAGAGGAGGCAGACATCATGATGGAAAAGAAGAAAGGCACTTTTAAGCTCCTAAAGTGCCAAAAAAGAGGAGCGCAGTTTAACGTCATGTCTCGGGACATTACAATTATTTTAGTGTTCACTATATTAAACCTGCATTTATTAACTAGTTTTATATTATGCTAACATTTTAGTTGTAATCTGTGTTTTATTTCTACTACATTTTGTGTGGGTTACTACTACATTTAGTTTTAAATATTAGTAAATTTCTACTTTAAACTTACTTATATTTACTAGTTTTTTTTATGCTAACATAGTTTAAATCTTTTTTTTAAAATTCTACTACAGTGGTTTTAATTTTTCATTTTAATTTTAATTAGAATATCTATTAAATTAGTGCTAGCATTTAAACATTTTTTGAAATAAGATTTATAAATTAACTACTGTTTACAACCTAAGCAAACAAAGGCATTGTTGACAGCAAAACAATGACAATGTAGATAGGTTACAGGCTATAAAGATTTTAATTCTACTACATTTAGGTGTAAGTTCAACTACATTCAGTTTTAAAGTTTAAATGGTTAATGTCGACTTTAAACCTACACATATTTACTAGTTTAATATTATGTTAACATTTTAGTTTAAATCTGGTTTTTTTTCTACTTCATTTAGTTTTAAATATTAGTTAATTTCTACTTTAAACCTACTTATATTTCCTAGTTTTTTTATTATGCTAACATTTTAGTTGTAATCTGTGTTTTTTTCCTACTACAATTATGTGTAAGTTAATACTACATTTAGTTTTAAATTTTAGTTAATTTCTACTTTAAACCTACTTATATTTACTAGTTTTTATTATGCTAACATATTAGTTAATATTACATTTAGAGAGGAGGAAGACATCATGATGGAAAAGAAGAAGGCCCTTTTAAAGCTCCAAAAGTGCCAAAAAAGAGGAGCGCAGTTTAACGTCATGTCTCAGGACATCACAATTATTTTAGTGTTCACTATATTAAACCTGCATTTATTTACTAGTTTTATATTATGCTAATATTTTAGTTTAGATCTGTGTTTTATTTCTACTACATTTTGTGTGGGTTAATACTACATTTAGTTTTAAATATTAGTTAATTTCTACTTTAAACCTACTTATATTTACTAGTTTTTTTTTATGCTAACATAGTTTAAATCTTTTTTTTTAAATCTACTACAAAGGTTATGACTTTTCATTCTATTTTTAATTAGAATATCTTTTAAATTAGTGCTAGCATTTAGAGATTTTTTAAAATTAGATTTATAAATTAACTACTGTTTACAACCTATGCAAACAAAGGCATTGTTGACAGCAAAACAATGACAATGTAGATAGGTTACAGGCTATATAGATTTTAATTCTACTACATTTAGGTGTAAGTTCAACTACATTCAGTTTTAAAGTTTAAATGGTGAATGTCGACTTTAAACCTACTCTAATTTACTAGTTTAATATTATGCTAACATTTTAGTTTAAATCTAATTTTTTTTCTACTACATTTAGTTTAAATTTTAGTTAATTTCTACTTTAAACCTACTTATATTTACTAGTTTTTAATTTGCTAACATATTAGTTCATATTAAATTAGAGAGGAGGCAGACATCATGATGGAAAAGAAGAAGGGCACTTTTAATCTCCTAAAGTGCCAAAAAAGAGGAGCGCAGTTTAACGTCATGTCTCAGGACATCACACTTATTTTAGTGTTCACTATATTAAACCTGCATTTATTTACTAGTTTTATATTATGCTAACATTTAAGTTTAGATCTGTGTTTTATTTCTACTACATTTTGTGTGGGTTAATACTACATTTAGTTTTAAATATTAGTTAATTTCTTCTTTAAACCTACTTATATTTACTAATTTTTTTTTATGCTAACATAGTTTATATCTTTTTTTTTAATTCTACTACAGTGGTTATGACTTTTCATTCTATTTTTAATTAGAATATCTTTTAAATTAGTGCTAGCATTTAGAGATTTTTTAAAATTAGATTTATAAATTAACCACTGTTTACAACCTATGCAAACAAAGGCATTGTTGACAGCAAAACAATGACAATGTAGATAGGTTACAGGCTATCAAGATTTTAATTCTACTACATTTAGGTGTAAGTTCAACTACATTCAGTTTTAAAGTTTAAATGGTGAATGTCGACTTTAAACCTACTCTAATTTACTAGTTTAATATTATGCTAACATTTTAGTTTAAATCTAATTTTTTTTCTACTACATTTAGTTTAAATTTTAGTTAATTTCTACTTTAAACCTACTTATATTTACTAGTTTTTAATTTGCTAACATATTAGTTCATATTAAATTAGAGAGGAGGCAGACATCATGATGGAAAAGAAGAAGGGCACTTTTAATCTCCTAAAGTGCCAAAAAAGAAGAGCGCAGTTTAACGTCATGTCTCAGGACATCACACTTATTTTAGTGTTCACTATATTAAACCTGCATTTATTTACTAGTTTTATATTATGCTAACATTTAAGTTTAGATCTGTGTTTTATTTCTACTACATTTTGTGTGGGTTAATACTACATTTAGTTTTAAATATTAGTTAATTTCTTCTTTAAACCTACTTATATTTACTAATTTTTTTTTATGCTAACATAGTTTAAATCTTTTTTTTAAATTCTACTACAGTGGTTATGACTTTTCATTCTATTTTTAATTAGAATATCTTTTAAATTAGTGCTAGCATTTAGAGATTTTTTAAAATTAGATTTATAAATTAACCACTGTTTACAACCTATGCAAACAAAGGCATTGTTGACAGCAAAACAATGACAATGTAGATAGGTTACAGGCTATAAAGATTTTAATTCTACTACATTTAGGTGTAAGTTCAACTACATTCAGTTTTAAAGTTTAAATGGTTAATGTCGACTTTAAACCTACTCATATTGACTAGTTTAATATTATGTATAATTTTAGTTTGAATCTGTTTTTTTTTCTACTACATTTAGTTTTAAATTTTAGTTAATTTCTACTTTAAACCTACTTATATTTACTAGTTTTTAATTTGCTAACATATTAGTTCATATTAAATTAGAGATGAGGCAGACATCATGATGGAAAAGAAGAAAGGCACTTTTAAGCTCCTAAAGTGCCAAAAAAGAGGAGCGCAGTTTAACGTCATGTCTCGGGACATTACAATTATTTTAGTGTTCACTATATTAAACCTGCATTTATTTACTAGTTTTATATTATGCTAACATTTTAGTTTAGATCTGTGTTTTATTTCTACTACATTTTGTGTGGGTTAATACTATAGTTTTAAATATTAGTAAATTTCTACTTTAAACTTACTTATATTTACTAGTTTTTTTTTATGCTAACATAGTTTAAATCTTTCTACTACAGTGGTTTTGATTTTTCATTTTAATTTAAATTAGAATTTCTATTAAATTAGTGCTAGCATTCAAACATTTTTTAAATTAGATTTATAAATTAACTACTGTTAACAACCTAAGCAAACATTGCCATTGTTGACAGCAAAACAATGACAATGTAGATAGGTTACAGGCTATCAAGATTTTAATTCTACTTTATTTAGGAGTAAGTTCAACTACATTCAGTTTTAAAGTTTAAATGGTTAATGTCTACTTTGAACCTACTCATATTGACTAGTTTAATATTATGTATAATTTTAGTTTGAATCTGTTTTTTTTTCTACTTTATTTAGTTTTAAATTTTAGTTAATTTCTACCTTAAACCTACTTATATTTACTAGTTTTTAATTTGCTAACATATTAGTTAATATTAAATTAGAGAGGAGGCAGACATCATGATGGAAAAGAAGAAGGGCACTTTTAAGCTCCTAAAGTGCCAAAAAAGAGGAGCGCAGTTTAACGTCATGTCTCAGGACATCACAATTATTTTAGTGTTAACTATATTAAACCTGCATTTATTTACTAGTTTTATATTATGCTAACATTTTAGTTTAGATCTGTGTTTTATTTCTACTACATTTTGTATGGGTTAATACTACATTTAGTTTTAAATATTAGTTAATTTCTACTTTAAACCTACTTATATTTACTAGTTTTTTTTTATGCTAACATAGTTTAAATCTTTTTTTTTTAATTCTACTACAGTGGTTTTAATTTTTCATTTTAATTTTAATTAGAATATCTATTAAATTAGTGCTAGCATTTAAACATTTTTTGAAATTAGATTTATAAATTAACTACTGTTTACAACCTAAGCAAACAAAGGCATTGTTGACAGCAAAACAATGACAATGTAGATAGGTTAAAGGCTATAAAGATTTTAATTCTACTACATTTAGGTGTAAGTTCAACTACATTCAGTTTTAAAGTTTAAATGGTTAATGTCGACTTTAAACCTACTCATATTTACTAGTTTTATATTATGCTAACATTTAAGTTTAAATCTAATTTTTTTTTCTACTACATTTAGTTAAAATTTTAGTTAATTTCTACTTTAAACCTACTTATATTTACTAGTTTTTAGTTTGCTAACATATTAGTTCATATTAAATTAGAGAGGAGGCAGACATCATGATGGAAAAGAAGAAGGGCACTTTTAAGCTCCTAAAGTGCCAAAAAAGAGGAGCGCAGTTTAACGTCATGTCTCGGGACATTACAATTATTTTAGTGTTCACTATATTAAACCTGCATTTATTTACTAGTTTTATATTATGCTAACATTTTAGTTTAGATCTGTGTTTTATTTCTACTACATTTTGTGTGGGTTAATACTACATTTAGTTTTAAATATTAGTAAATTTCTACTTTAAACTTACTTATATTTACTAGTTTTTTTTTATGCTAACATAGTTTAAATCTTTTTTTTTAAATACTACTACAGTGGTTTTGATTTTTCATTTTAATTTAAATTAGAATTTCTATTAAATTAGTGCTAGCATTTAAACATTTTTTTAATTAGATTTATAAATTAACTACTGTTAACAACCTAAGCAAACATTGCCATTGTTGACAGCAAAACAAAGACAATGTAGATAGGTTACAGGCTATAAAGATTTTAATTCTACTATATTTAGGTGTAAGTTTAAATTACATTCAGTTTTAAAGTTTAAATGGTTAATGTCTACTTTAAACCTACTTATATTTACTAGTTTTTAATTTGCTAAAATATTAGTTCATATTAAATTAGAGAGGAGGCAGACATCATGATGGAAAAGAAGAAAGGCACTTTTAAGCTCCTAAAGTGCCAAAAAAGAGGAGCAGTTTAACGTCATGTCTCGGGACATTACAATTATTTTAGTGTTCACTATATTAAACCTGCATTTATTTACTAGTTTTATATTATGCTAACAATTTAGTTTCAATCTGTGTTTTATTTCTACTACATTTATTAAGGTTAATACTACATTTAGTTTTAAATTTTAGTTAATTTCTACTTAAAACCTACTTATATTTCCTAGTTTTTTATTATGCTAACATTTTAGTTGTAATCTGTGGGTTTTTTTCTACTACAATTATGTGTAAGTTAATACTACATTTAGTTTTAAATTTTAGTTAATTTCTACTTTAAACCTACTTATATTTACTAGTTTTTATTATGCTAACATATTAGCTAATATTACATTTAGAGAGGAGGCAGACATCATGATGGAAAAGAAGAAGGCCCTTTTAAGCTCCAAAAGTGCCAAAAAAGAGGAGCGCAGTTTAACGTCATGTCTCAGGACATCACAATTATTTTAGTGTTCACTATATTAAACCTGCATTTATTTACTAGTTTTATATTATGCTAACAATTTAGTTTCAATCTGTATTTTATTTCTACTAAATATTGTGTAGGTTAATACTACATTTAGTTTTAAATTTTAGTAAATTTCTACTTTAAACTTACTTATATTTACTAGTTTTTTTTTATGCTAACATAGTTTAAATCTTTTTTTTTTAATTCTACTACAGTGGTTATGACTTTTCATTCTATTTTTAATTAGAACATCTTTTAAATTAGTGCTAGCATTTAGAGATTTGTTGAAATTAGATTTATAAATTAACTACTGTTTACAACCTAAGCAAACAAAGGCATTGTTGACAGCAAAACAATGACAATGTAGATAGGTTACAGGCTATCAAGATTTAAATTCTACTTTATTTAGAAGTAAGTTTAACTACATTCAGTTTTAAAGTTTAAATGGTTAATGTCTACTTTGAACCTACTCATATTGACTAGTTTAATATTATGTATAATTTTAGTTTGAATCTGTTTTTTTTTCTACTACATTTAGTTTTAAATTTTAGTTAATTTCTACTTTAAACTTACTTATATTTACTAGTTTTTAATTTGCTAACATATTAGTTAATATTAAATTAGAGAGGAGGCAGACATCATGATGGAAAAGAAGAAGGGCACTTTTAAGCTCCTAAAGTGCCAAAAAAGAGGAGCGCAGTTTAACGTCATGTCTCAGGACATCACAATTATTTTAGTGTTCACTATATTAAACCTGCATTTATTTACTAGTTTTATATTATGCTAACATTTTAGTTTAGATCTGTGTTTTATTTCTACTACATTTTGTATGGGTTAATACTACATTTAGTTTTAAATATTAGTTAATTTCTACTTTAAACCTACTTATATTTACTAGTTTTTTTTTATGCTAACATAGTTTAAATCTTTTTTTTTAAATTCTAATTTTTCATTTTAATTTTAATTAGAATATCTATTTAATTAGTGCTAGCATGTAAACATTTTTTGAAATTAGATTTATAAATTAACTACTGTTTACAACCTAAGCAAACAAAGGCATTGTTGACAGCAAAACAAAGACAATGTAGATAGGTTACAGGCTATAAAGATTTTAATTCTACTACATTTAGGTGTAAGTTCAACTACATTCAGTTTTAAAGTTTAAATGGTTAATGTCGACTTTAAACCTACTCATATTTACTAGTTTAATATTATGCTAACATTTAAGTTTAAATCTAATTTTTTTTTCTACTACATTTAGTTAAAATTTTAGTTAATTTCTACTTTAAACATACTTATATTTACTAGTTTTTAATTTTCTAACATATTAGTTCATATTAAATTAGAGAGGAGGCAGACATCATGATGGAAAAGAAGAAGGGCTCTTTTAAGCTCCTAAAGTGCCAAAAAAGAGGAGCGCAGTTTAACGTCATGTCTCTGTACATCACAATTATTTTAGTGTTCACTATATTAAACCTGCATTTATTTACTAGTTTTATATTATGCTAACATTTTAGTTTAGATCTGTGTTTTATTTCTACTACATTTTGTGTGGGTTAATACTACATTTAGTTTTAAATATTAGTAAATTATTACTTTAAACTTACTTATATTTACTAGTTTTTTTTTATGCTAACATAGTTTAAATCTTTTTTTTTAAATTCTACTACAGTTGTTTTGATTTTTCATTTTAATTTAAATTAGAATTTTTATTAAATTAGTGCTAGCATTTAAACATTTTTTAAATTAGATTTATAAATTAACTACTGTTAACAACCTAAGCAAACATTGCCATTGTTGACAGCAAAACAATGACAATGTAGATAGGTTACAGGCTATAAAGATTTTAATTCTACTATATTTAGGTGTAAGTTTAAATTACATTCAGTTTTAAAGTTTAAATGGTTAATGTCTACTTTAAACCTACTTATATTTACTAGTTTTTAATTTGCTAAAATATTAGTTCATATTAAATTAGAGAGGAGGCAGACATAATGATGGAAAAGAAGAAAGGCACTTTTAAGCTCCTAAAGTGCCAAAAAAGAGGAGCAGTTTAACGTCATGTCTCGGGACATTACAATTATTTTAGTGTTCACTATATTAAACCTGCATTTATTTACTAGTTTTATATTATGCTAACTATTTAGTTTCAATCTGTGTTTTATTTCTACTACATTTATTAAGGTTAATACTACATTTAGTTTTAAATTTTAGTTAATTTCTACTTTAAACCTACTTATATTTCCTAGTTTTTTATTATGCTAACATTTTAGTTGTAATCTGTGGGTTTTTATCTACTACAATTATGTGTAATTTAATACTACAATTAGTTTTAAATTTTAGTTAATTTCTACTTTAAACCTACTTATATTTACTAGTTTTTTTTTTATGCTAACATAGTTTAAATCTTTTTTTTAAATTCTACTACAGTGGTTTTAATTTTTCATTTTAATTTTAATTAGAATATCTATTAAATTAGTGCTAGCATTTAAACATTTTTTGAAATTAGATTTATAAATTAACTACTGTTTACAACCTAAGCAAACAAAGGCATTGTTGACAGCAAAACAATGACAATGTAGATAGGTTACAGGCTATCAAGATTTTAATTCTACTACATTTAGGTGTAAGTTCAACTACATTCAGTTTTAAAGTTTAAATGGTTAATGTCGACTTTAAACCTACTCATATTTACTAGTTTAATATTATGCTAACATTTAAGTTTAAATCTAATTTTTTTTTCTACTACATTTAGTTAAAATTTTAGTTAATTTCTACTTTAAACCTACTTATATTTACTAATTTTTAATTTGCTAACATATTAGTTCATATTAAATTAGAGAGGAGGCAGACATCATGATGGAAAAGAAGAAGGGCTCTTTTAAGCTCCTAAAGTGCCAAAAAAGAGGAGCGCAGTTTAACGTCATGTCTCTGTACATCACAATTATTTTAGTGTTCACTATATTAAACCTGCATTTATTTACTAGTTTTATATTATGCTAACATTTTAGTTTAGATCTGTGTTTTATTTCTACTACATTTTGTGTGGGTTAATACTACATTTAGTTTTAAATATTAGTAAATTTCTACTTTAAACTTACTATTATTTACTAGTTTTTTTTTATGCTAACATAGTTTAAATCTTTTTTTTTAAATTCTACTACAGTGGTTTTGATTTTTCATTTTAATTTAAATTAGAATTTTTATTAAATTAGTGCTAGCATTTAAACATTTTTTAAATTAGATTTATAAATTAACTACTGTTAACAACCTAAGCAAACATTGCCATTGTTGACAGCAAAACAATGACAATGTAGATAGGTTACAGGCTATAAAGATGATAATTCTACTATATTTATGTGTAAGTTCAACTACATTCAGTTTTAAAGTTTAAATGGTTAATGTCGACTTTAAACCTACTTATATTTACTAGTTTTTAATTTGCTAAAATATTAGTTCATATTAAATTAGAGAGGAGGCAGACATCATGATGGAAAAGAAGAAAGGCACTTTAAAGCTCCTAAATTGCCAAAAAAGAGGAGCAGTTTAACGTCATGTCTCGGGACATTACAATTATTTTAGTGTTCACTATATTAAACCTGCATTTATTTACTAGTTTTATATTATGCTAACAATTTAGTTTCAATCTGTGTTTTATTTCTACTACATTTATTAAGGTTAATACTACATTTAGTTTTAAATTTTAGTTAATTTCTACTTAAAACCTACTTATATTTCCTAGTTTTTTATTATGCTAACATTTTAGTTGTAATCTGTGGGTTTTTTTCTACTACAATTATGTGTAAGTTAATACTACATTTAGTTTTAAATTTTAGTTAATTTCTACTTTAAACCTACTTATATTTACTAGTTTTTATTATGCTAACATATTAGCTAATATTACATTTAGAGAGGAGGCAGACATCATGATGGAAAAGAAGAAGGCCCTTTTAAGCTCCAAAAGTGCCAAAAAAGAGGAGCGCAGTTTAACGTCATGTCTCAGGACATCACAATTATTTTAGTGTTCACTATATTAAACCTGCATTTATTTACTAGTTTTATATTATGCTAACAATTTAGTTTCAATCTGTATTTTATTTCTACTACATTTTGTGTGGGTTAATACTACATTTAGTTTTAAATTTTAGTAAATTTCTACTTTAAACTTACTTATATTTACTAGTTTTTTTTTATGCTAACATAGTTTAAATCTTTTTTTTTAAATTCTACTACAGTGGTTTTGATTTTTCATTTTAATTTAAATTAGAATTTCTATTAAATTAGTGCTAGCATTTAAACATTTTTTAAATTAGATTTATAAATTAACTACTGTTAACAACCTAAGCAAACATTGCCATTGTTGACAGCAAAACAATGACAATGTAGATAGGTTACAGGCTATAAAGATTTTAATTCTACTATATTTAGGTGTAAGTTTAAATTACATTCAGTTTTAAAGTTTAAATGGTTAATGTCTACTTTAAACCTACTTATATTTACTAGTTTTTAATTTGCTAAAATATTAGTTCATATTAAATTAGAGAGGAGGCAGACATCATGATGGAAAAGAAGAAAGGCACTTTTAAGCTCCTAAAGTGCCAAAAAAGAGGAGCAGTTTAACGTCATGTCTCGGGACATTACAATTATTTTAGTGTTCACTATATTAAACCTGCATTTATTTACTAGTTTTATATTATGCTAACAATTTAGTTTCAATCTGTGTTTTATTTCTACTACATTTATTAAGGTTAATACTACATTTAGTTTTAAATTTTAGTTAATTTCTACTTTAAACTACTTATATTTCCTAGTTTTTTATTATGCTAACATTTTAGTTGTAATCTGTGGGTTTTTTTCTACTACAATTATGTGTAAGTTAATACTACATTTAGTTTTAAATTTTAGTTAATTTCTACTTTAAACCTACTTATATTTACTAGTTTTTATTATGCTAACATATTAGCTAATATTACATTTAGAGAGGAGGCAGACATCATGATGGAAAAGAAGAAGGCCCTTTTAAGCTCCAAAAGTGCCAAAAAAGAGGAGCGCAGTTTAACGTCATGTCTCAGGACATCACAATTATTTTAGTGTTCACTATATTAAACCTGCATTTATTTACTAGTTTTATATTATGCTAACAATTTAGTTTTAATCTGTATTTTATTTCTACTACATATTGTGTAGGTTAATACTACATTTAGTTTTAAATTTTAGTAAATTTCTACTTTAAACTTACTTATATTTACTAGTTTTTTTTATGCTAACATAGTTTAAATCTTTTTTTTTTAATTCTACTACAGTGGTTATGACTTTTCATTCTATTTTTAATTAGAACATCTTTTCAATTAGTGCTAGCATTGAGAGATTTGTTGAAATTAGATTTATAAATTAACTACTGTTTACAACCTATGCAAACAAAGGCATTGTTGACAGCAAAACAATGACAATGTAGATAGGTTACAGGCTATAAAGATTTTAATTCTACTTTATTTAGGTGTAAGTTTAACTACATTCAGTTTTAAAGTTTAAATGGTTAATGTCTACTTTAAAGCTACTCATATTTACTAGTTTAATATTATGCTAACATTTTAGTTTAAATCAAATTTTTTTTTGTACTACATTTAGTTAAAATTTTAGTTAATTTCTACTTTAAACCTACTTATATTTACTAGTTTTTAATTTGCTAACATATTAGTTAATATTAAATTAGAGAGGAGGCAGACATCATGATGGAAAAGAAGAAGGGCACTTTTAAGCTCCTAAAGTGCCAAAAAAGAGGAGCGCAGTTTAACGTCATGTCTCGGGACATTACAAATATTTTAGTGTTCACTATATTAAACCTGCATTTATTTACTAGTTTTATATTATGCTAACAATTTAGTTTCAATCTGTGTTTTATTTCTACTACATTTTATAAGGTTAATACTACATTTAGTTTTAAATTTTAGTTAATTTCTACTTTAAACCTACTTATATTTCCTAGTTTTTTATTATGCTAACATTTTAGTTGTAATCTGTGTTTTTTTTTTCAACTACAATTATGTGCCCATAATCCCTAAAAGGTTACTCTTCCTTCATACCACAAGAGCTAAATTTTAATTAGTTAAGCTATTAAAAACAAGGTCTATTCACAGTTAAAATAGTAAAGGTAGTGAAAATTTAATAATTTAGTAAAAATCTTTTGTAAATATTATATGTTCACAATTTCAGAAATGAAATCTTAGTAGACAACCCTACCTCCTGGGCAAAGCCCAGTACTTGGAACTGACGACGATATACAAAATTGGTTTAATAAAGCTAGGTTTGTCTTTCCTACTCTTTAAGCAATCTGGTGCTCCAAGACACTGTCTTTACAAAACAAGAACTGAATCTATAACAGAAACGTTAAGTTTCTGTATGTTTCAGATATAAGGGGAGTAGTGTGCAGGAAAGCGCTCTCACGGAGGTCAATACAAGCGCTACAAAGACACTCTCAAGAGCTCATTCAAAGAGTGTGATATTGACATTCATGACTGGGAAGTACTAGCTTTCAATCGCTCCTGACCAATCTTACCAATGCCACATATGCGGCCAGCTTTTTAAAGCAATGATTGGATTTTGCAGTCATTGAGTCAATAGGATTTGAGAAATGTGCTCATCTTAAATCACCAAGGAGGAGCTATATAAATATATATGTTTCAGAGACATCGAGAGTCACAAAAACAAATATGAAACAGCTCTGACCTTTGGCTCTGCCGTATATTGGGAATTAGGTGGCCGGAAAAGATAACTACTGTTGGAGAGAATCAGGCAGAAACACACAGCTCAAGATATCAAAAAATGAAAGAGGACAAACCCTACAAAGATTACCAATGTTGCAAGGAACTTGATTGGAATCCACAAGAAAAGAAGAAAGCAAATCTGGAAGAGGTCAGTCATCAGTTAAGCTGAAGATACTGGAATTACATGGAAGTAGATAAAGAAAGCTGCTCAGCACCAAGTTTGGTGGAGAGGTGTAGTTGTGGTTCCCCAAGAAGTTCACAGGAATAAGTAAGTGAGTGAGTGTTGAGTTTGAACAACTATCATATCCCTAATTTGTCAAATAATTACCTCCCAGTATTATTATTCATAAGATTGAAAGAAACCTAACCAATGTCAAATAAAGATGAAAATTGCAAATTGAAACTGAATGACATCTCAATAAATTAGAAGTGGACATAAAACTTGTATTAAATGATGACATGAATGAGTGCTAACAATAAGAATGAAAACAATTTCAAAATTGTATGATGTTGAACAATGAGAATGCATTTAGATTAAATATTTTATAAGGAGACTTTTGGGATTTATATATTCAAAATGATTTTAATAAATTAACATTTTAATCTCATTAAAAGAGATGATATAATAAATATAAATCTTATGTTAAATTTTATAGAGTGAGAAAAGATGATCATATATTTAGGAAATCATAATACTTTTAAATGATGATGATAATGATGAAATTTATTTAAATGAATACTATTTGAAGATGAAAATGATGTTTATTGAAAAGTATATAATGAATGAATCTTTCAAAATGATAATAACTAACTAAATAAAATGATATTTAACAAAAGTACAAAAATGAAAAAAAGAATGATATCTAATTAACACTGAAAATTGAACATTGCTGAAGTATTTTCAGTTCTCATTGTTTATTCAATGAAATATCAGACTTTTTCTTTGATGACGATGATGATGGCATTAAATTAAATGACCAAAAATTAAAATAATGATGTTATCTAACTAAATATATAAATAAAATATATAAATATTGTAAGATAATAAAGATGCTATTTAACTAAATGAATAAAATAAATGTTACTAAATGAAATGAATGATGAATAATGATACAAAATGATAATAATCAAATCTAACTAAATCAATTATATAAATGAATAATATTAAGAAGATAATAAAAATGAAATATAATTGAATAATAAAAATGAATAAATAATATTTGAAACTGATGATAATGATGATAAAATCTAACTAAATTAATCAAATGAATAAAGATACAAATGGTAAATAATGGAAACTAACCAAATGAAAAATTTAATTTAATGATACTAAAATTAATAATATTTCAAAATGATAATTATGTATAATTAAATGAAAAAAATGAATAATTTTTCAAAATGATGATTACGTCTAGTTAAAAAAAATGAATGAATAATGATATAAATGATGATAAAGATGGCATCTAACTAAATAAAAATTATTTCAAATGATGATGATATGTAACTTAAAAAATAAAATGAATTAATTAATAAAAAAAATTAAATGAAAGATTAATGATACAAAATGATATTGAACTAGATATTTGAAGATGAAAATGAGGATGAAATGTAACTAAATTAGCAAAATGAAAACTAAATGAAAATGGGGATAATGATGATGACATGTAACTTAAATGAAATAATGAATCAAAATGGTATTAATGAAATCCAACCTGATAAATGAATGAATGATTATAAATGATGAATGATACAAAATGATATTAACTAGATATTTCAAGATTAGAATGAGGATTAAATGTATTTTTATGAAAATGGGGATTATGATAATGATATGCAACTTAAATGAATTAATGATACAAAATGAAAATGATGAAATACAACTAAATGAATGAAGTTAATGATTAATGATACAAAATGATATTGAACTAGACGATAATTAGGATAAAATGTAACTAAATTAGCAAAATAAAAACTAAATGAAATGGGGATAATGATTATAACTCAAATGATGAAAACTTAAATGAATTAATGATACAAAATGAAAATGATGAAATACAACTAAATGAATGGAGTAAATGATTAATGATAAAAAATGATATTAACAAGATATTTGAAGATAATAATGAGGATGAAATGTAACTAAATTAGCAAAATAAAAACTATATGAAATGGGGATAATGATGATAACTCAAATGATGATAACTTTAATGGATTAATGATACAAAATGAAAATGATGAAATACAACTAAATGAGTGAAATGAATGATGAATGATACAAAATGATATTGAACTAGACGATAATGAGGATGAATTGCAACTGAAATAGCAAAATGAAAACTAAATTGAATGGGGATAATGATAAATGAGCTGATGATACAAAATAATAATAATTAAATCTAACTAAAGGAATGAAAGGAATGATTAATGATACAAAATGATATTGAACTAGACGATAATGACTATGAAATGTAACTAAATTAGCTAAATAAGAATAAATGAAATGTGGATAATGATGATAACTCAAATGATGAAAACTTAAATGATTTAATGATACAAAATGAAAATGATGAAATATAACTAAATTAATAAAGTGAAAGATTAATGATACAAAATTATATTGAACTAGATATTTGAAGATGATAATGAGGATGAAATGTAACTAAATTAGCAAAATGAAAACTATATGAAATGGGGATAATGATGATAACTCAAATGATGATAACTTAAATGAATTAATGATACAAAATGAAAATGATGAAATGAATGATTACTGATACAAAATGATATTGAACTAGACGATAATGAGGATGAAATGTAACTAAAATAGCAAAATGAAAACTAAATGAAATGGGGATAATGATAAATGAACTACAGATACAAAATTAAAATGATGAAATACAACTAAATGAATGAAAAAAATGATTTATTGATACAAAATGATATTGAACTAGATGATAATGAGGATGAAATGTAACTAAATTAGCAAAATAAAAACTGAATGAAATGGGGATAATGATGATAACTCAAATAATGAAAACCTAAGTGAATTAATGATACAAAATGAAAATGATGAAATACAACTAAATGAATGAAAAGAATGATTAATGATACAAAATGATATTGAACTAGACGATAATGAGGATGAAATGTAACTAAAATAGCAAAATGAAAACTAAATGAAATGGGGATAATGATAAATGAACTACAGATACAAAATTAAAATGATGAAATACAACTAAATGAATGAAAAAAATGATTTATTGATACAAAATAATATTGAACTAGATGATAATGAGGATGAAATGTAACTAAATTAGCAAAATAAAAACTGAATGAAATGGGGATAATGATGATAACTCAAATAATGAAAACCTAAGTGAATTAATGATACAAAATGAAAATGATGAAATACAACTAAATGAATGAAGAGAATGATTAATGATACAAAATGATATTGAACTAGACGATAATGAGGATGAAATGTAACTAAAATAGCAAAATGAAAACTAAATGAAATGGGGATAATGATAAATGAGCTGATGATACAAAATAATTAATAATTAAATCTAACTAAAGGAATGAAAGGAATGATTAATGATACAAAATGATATTGAACTGATATTTTAAGATGATAATGAGGATGAAATGTAACTAAATTAGCCAAATGAAAACTAAATGAAAATGGGGATAATAATGATGATACATAACTTAAATGAAATAATGAAACTAAATGATGATAATGAAATCCAACTAAATGAATGAAATGAATGATTATGAATGATGAATGATACAAAATGATATTGAACTAGCTATTTGTCTAACTACATTAGACAAATGAAAACTAAATGAAAATGGGGATAATGATGATGATACATAACTTAAATGAAATAATGAAACAAAATGATGATAATGAAATCCAACTAAATGAATGAAATGAATGATTAATGATAGAAAAGGATATTGAACTAGATATTTCAAGATGATAATGAGGATAAAATGTAACTAAATTTGCAAAATATCTAACTAAATGAACAAAATGAATGATTAATGTACGAAAAAATAATAATGATGTTGTCTAACTAAATAAGCTTAATGAATATTTAAAATGATGATATAATAGAACTAGATGAATGAAATGAATAATGATAGATGATGATAATGATAAAATCTAAATAAATGATGAAATGAATGAATTATCATAAATAATGATAACAATGATTTCTAACTTAATGAACAAAATGATAGCAAACAAAATGATAGCAATAAAGATAACTAACTAAATGAGAAAAATGAATGATGATGATTATGTAAAACTAAAGAATATTAGTTTTCATTTAATACTTTGATTCTCTTTCTTTTTTTTTACTTTATTTCTTTCCTTTTGTTGTGTTTTTTTTCTTTGTTTTTTTCTTTCTTTTTTTTAGTAACAAATTAAACATGAAAGATTAAATTAAATTTCTGGTTTTATTCACAAGATTACTAGCATTTTAAACTTGACATTACTTATGTAAAATGAAGCTTACATATCAGTAGAATGATATAGGTAACATCTACGATATCTAACAAACTAAATTTTTAAAAAGAACACAGGATAATGATCACATTCTGGCAATACAAAACTAAATGAATAATAATAGTTATCATATCTCTAGATGATAATTATGATGATGATGATGATAATTAAACTAAATAATGAATGAAAATATAAAATGAAGATGCCAATTTAAATAAATGTAGTTTCATTTGATAATGATTCTAACTAAATGCATAAAGCAAATGAAAATTTCAATATCAAAATGATGATTCTAACTAAATGAATAAGATAAGATAATATAACTATATGATAAAATGAACTATTTCAAAATGTTTATGATGATGTGTTTCTATAAAGAGCTCATTGGTTGTACAATCTTTCCACACATTCAAGTTTCATCTAGCTGTTCTTGTTTTAAATTTGAGGAGATTATTTCCAAAATAAGGGGTATGATTTGTTGAGTCGGTTGAAACAGTCTGTAGTTATGCATTGCTAAAAAGACAAAATGGTGTTTGTATGTGTTTTAAATGTGTATAATGTATATATGTGTTTGTTTGTGCTATAAAGTGTATATGTGTGTATTGCAGTCACATTTTAAAGTAAAAAAAAAAAGGATTCATTCAATAATTTTGAAAGGAATCAAAGAAAGTGGTAAATAAGGGAGATGATATTGTGTAAATGTGTATTTTGTCACATTTTAGAATTATTCCCCTTAGCAAGGGAATTAATATTGTAATATTGTGTGTTGCATATTACTGTATAAATAAAATTCAATTATGAATTATTAATTGTAAATGCAAGACCTACTAGTATCACTGACCTGAAATCAGAGAAAGAAGAGATAGCCAAAGTGTTTTCCTTACCATTAAATAAAAAATGCATGTAAGTATTCGAACAGGTACAACTATCAGATCATAAATGCCTGGAAGGTTTTAATATTCTCATGAAGTTTCTAGACTGCTCCATACCTTACAGATATCTTTAAAAATTTGAGAAATTTTAAGATTTTAGTCAGGGTGAAGTTACGTCAGCCAATACAAGATTTTATTGTTAAATTGAACACTAAGTTTGGGACAATAGAAAGCAAATAAGGCTGCCTAAAATTCTGGTGCTGGGAAAGCAAGGATCACAGCAATTGAGAAAATGCTTGTTTTGACAGGTATAAACTAAGTTCATTGGGAATCACTGTATAAGGAAGCAAAGTCATCTCTCAAAATGTTCATAAGAGAAGAAAGGTAGGTAAAATTGCTTGATGCATACAAACTTGAACAGATCTTAGTTGAATGAAGTATGAAAAAAAAAATCCAGCTGGTCTAGAAGGACATTTTTAACATGCATATCTTGTGAGGCATAGTAGCTGAGGTGACTCGAGTTCAAATGGTGACAGCAATTTTATTGGAGATTTTTAGGACACTCTTAAGTCCATCCAAATCAATGGGTACCTGACAGATTTTGGGGGAAGTAAAGGTGGTTGATCATTGTGCTGGCCATAACTCATTGTCCATAGAATTAAATGAGGTTAACATCATCAGCCCCATAGATCACAAGGTGAAGTGTTACCTTTACTTTACTATCTTGTGGGAAAATGTCAAAGGTCAATGTTGTAGAACAAGAATAGGAAACTCATCTGCTCACTGAAATTGAAAATATTTTATGCCTTGGTTTTAAGGCTTTTAATTGTGCTGTAGCAGACAGTATCATTTATAGAAAGGATTGGTTGGAGACATTGTTGGGTTTGTTGGTTGAAGAAGACAAATTACATAGGACATGTAAAGAGTATTTAAGTTTGGTGGTGGGACATCAAAAGGTGAATTTTATGTAGCCGTCAGAATGACTAGATAAAAAGTTAAGCTTGTAAACTGATGTAGTTGAAATAGAAATACTATTGTTATTGTATGGATCTAATATGAAAACATCTGGATTAAAAATGGACTAAGAGAAAAATACATTGATTGTATTTCAGAAAAATAAAGATGCATTGTCTTACATCAATTTTAAAAGCACTTTGTCTTGTATACGTATCAAATGAAGAAGGCTTCTGTTCCTTACACCCAGGTGAGCTGTTCCTTACAAAAGGCATGGACACAGCAGTCCCTTTAACTTTATTACAGCCAGAAGGATAGTAAGAAATAAAGAAGTGGGGCTCTGGAACTCCAGCATTGGGGACAGTTAGGTTTAGGGTTTAAGATCTGGTAGGGTTAAATATTGTGCTCGATAGTACTTGTCTAATATTATATTTAATTGTTATTAAGTTTAATTTGTAATGTCATATAATAATCACTTTATTTTGTTTTTTAATTAGTATCAAATTAATTTATTAAAAATTATTTTATGATATTTTATTTGTTACTGGGTAATTCTAAAGATTTCATTGAGAATTTAGTTTATGACAAATCTTTACTTAGGTTTTCTACTAAATGCATCATATTATCGTAATTTATAAACAAATCAGCATATGATAACACTAGTGGTTGAACATTTCTAAGAAATACAATTTACCAAGCATTAGATTGTATGTTTAAATGGGTCAGAATCAACTAACAATATAAATAATAAATATAAGAAATTAAGTGTAATGTATGAGACTCATGCAACACTTTAATGTATAGGATGACTGCGTGGTCATGTGGTATGTTCTCTGGATTGGCTTACTACCCAGTCATCCTGTGAGAAGTTTGGACTGGGATGTAATACTCTTCAAATGTGAAGGATCATCTGAAACATATTAAACAAACTAAAAACTAGGGAAGATAATAAATGTGAATACATGACCTGATCTAGTCCTCTTGAACTACTGTCTGTACAGTAAACAGACATCAGAACTCTTGTTCCTTAGTTCACAACATTCTTGCGTGTCATGCAAAATAAAAAATAAAACAAAGTCATTGATCTGTGGTATTATTTTATCATCTTAGTTTTAATTATAATGCAAATTGCAATTTTTACTAATATTTGTCTCAAATAATTGTTTATCTTTATATTCATGTGTAAAACACAACACTAAAAAATAACATATCCTATCTACAGTATAAGTGCCTTTTCTTTTAGTAATTAACATGTAATTTCAATGGTTACAAAAATAACTTTTATCAAATTACTCTTCAACATCTCTTTATGAAGTTTTGAGCTATAGCATTTTGCCTATATTAAAATGTATCAGGAATAAACTCTTGGCTGGCTATATATATAATTTTGGCATTAAACCCCTTTTTTCTTTTGCCAAACCCAATGCAACTATCTGCTTTCTAAGGCACAACCATGTGTGACTTCTAGTATCCCTTTCATTCATGCATTGTTTTGTAGTTTGTAAACAAAATATTTTTTTTTTAATAAAATGTCTACACCAGCATTTATTTTTTTTTGCAATTGAAGTTGAGAGCCACCGTTTCCTAAAATGAAATTGATATTTTAGTGTTACTAGACATCATTTGTTTGCCTTTAACAAGTGTGAAAAATACTAAGGCACTTAATATTTATTATTTCATAGGCCAATAAGTGTAATTTCTAATTTTAAAAAGTCATGTCTATCAGTGTAAAGAAGAGAGACAACTCTTAAAATAAATAAAATACATTAAAACAAAAATAGAACAATATGCCTAGTTTTCAAAACTATATACTTGCAATACATTTAGAACAGTTTCTTAAACTCTCAATTTCTATAGGTGATTTAATGCACTACAGTATGACCTTTGATTTCAATTATTGTTTTAAAAAAATAGCTATATACATCCAATTTTCACCACAAAAAGATTAACTAAGTGTATCTTCTTGTTCTGAATAAAACCTAGGGTGCTCTCTGTAGGTATGTCTTACAAAAGTGTGCTGGTATTTTTCCATCAAAATGTAATAACTGATTAGAAGTTAACTTATTACAATAAGAGCTAACAAAAATGTGTAAGTAAAAATATTACCTGATTTAGATTGATGACAATTACTGTTTCCATATCAACCATTCAGTTTATAGAAGTCAGACATCTTGATCATGAATATTATAAACAAGCAACAAAACAAAATACATTTGGCAATCAAATCATTAAATAGAAAGAATCTGATATAAAACATTTCATATGTAAGTTATGAGTGAGTATGGTGTGAATGTTCATTTTGTTTTTTTATAGTTATAATATTTTGTTTGGTGTAATGCACAAATTGTAAAACAAATTTCCTTATGAAAAATCAAGAGTATTTTTATTAGCAAATGAATGGAATATTTAATATTTAATAACCACCAACACTGTTAATTCTGAAACTATAATTTTAGTAATAACAAAAGCAAAAAATCTGACCTGATGTAGATCTATTGTAGTTACCATCACCACATCAAATGTTCAAGTTAGCAAATGTCATTAATATTATACTATTATCCAATTCATATGTATTTCTTAGCCTGAAAATTAAAAGATTGAAAAGACTAATTAATTAAATTTAATATTATATTTGTACGCAGTAGTAATACATTTATGAAAATGAATCTATGACCTTTCTGAATTGAATACAATGGCATAAAAAGAAAAGTATTAACATTAACTTATGTAGGTCTGTTCTATATTAATAAATCATGATAAAAAAATGATATTCAATTTTTATATTTTTTCTAGCAAAATATTACATTATTTTATTTTGTGTCAGAATGACTTTTCAAATAGAAATCACTATTGAAGAATTTATCAAATCAAACATAGTCTTCAACCAAGACTTTGCCTGAGTTAAAATAAGAAAGAAGATGGGACTATTGTACAGAACTGACAAGGATTACTGTTATCATGTAAAGTGTTACAGAGACTATTCAATATCCTTTGATTTTAACAATAGATTTTATGTGCATATTGTTCACATTATTTTGGTGATAAGGAAAAAAAACAAACATCCAGCCAAAACATTTTACAATTTAAAATAATTACAGAAGATTGGCCCATGTGATCATGATTTACATCATCTCTTCTTTGAAATGTAGAGATCTTATTTTAGATTTAATATAAGAAAAATTTTAAAATCCTCTTTGTCCAATTCCTAATCTTGGCATTGAAATATATTTAATCCCTAACACACTCTCTTTGTCTTCTTATATTTCTTAAATATAAATGTGAGATTTGCCTCAATACATGTGAGACCCACAGGAGCAAATTATTTATTTTTTAAGCTATTCCCCTTAACTAGAAATCTCAAGCTTAATTTAAGTGAATAAAAATAAATTAAAACTAGATTCTTTGAACATAGACACTGCAATGAAAGAATATTTCAGTTTTATGATAAGAATGCTACTAGTCACAGAAATGATGCAAGAATATGATAGTTGTCAAGACAAAAGATGGATTAGAAAAATCAAGCTAGTGCACATAGAAAGCAGATCAACACTAAAAACTGACTTACTTGACTTGTTCCTGTGAATCCCAGGTGAGCATAGAGCTGCAACCAGAACTCTCCACTAAACTATATTCTGAGCAGCTTTCTTTATCTGCTCCCAGTTTATACCATAATCCTTATCTTCACTGATGACTGACCACTCCCAGATTTGTTTGAGCCTAACACTTTATTTCTGCTCAGTTCTCTCTCACAATTTAACAGTAGAGTTTTTTATATTTGTCTTTTGATTCTCAACATTTGTGTTAGGATTCGGTTCTTGTTCTTTAAAGACAGTGCTTTGGAATGCAAGCAAACCTAGCTTTATCAATGCAATGTCTTATATTGTCTTTAAGTTCACTGTTTTGATTACCCCCACTTAACAGATAGGCAAACAAAATGGTCTTAGATTTCTCCACCTATAGTATGACTGGGCTCTCTTGTTTGTTATTAATTCTCATAACTTCAGTTTTCTTTTGTTGATCAATTGTTTCCTTTGCTTCTTTGTCACTCTGATCAGTTTGGCCTGAGCACTTTGTTAGTATGGGAGAGGAGGTAGATGCCATCAGGTCCATTGTATGAGCACTTGGTTGTGTATGGGAGAGGAGGCAAGTGCCATCAGGTCCATTTCTTTACCTGCAAATAATGTGCTCTTAAGTTAGTACATTAATTTGACAGACAGTTAATAAGCTCTTTTTCAATATGAAATATTTCCCTCAAAAGTAATTTACTCTTTATGAGATTTAAAGTTAAAACTAACAAAAAAGTTTTTAATATAAGTTAAGTTAAACTTCACTTTTTTTTTTTACTAAATAATAAATATATTCAAAAATAAAGTGGGGAAATAAATACTTACCATTTATTCAAAACTAACTTTTTTTGTTTTGTTTTACAGCTTGGGACGTTCCTTTAGAAATAAATATTATACCCTAGCACAAACCTCAGGGGATGGCAGAGGGCAGGATTCAATGAAATAACAGTCTGAGGTGTCCTGACTAGGCAGGCACCACTAGTTGCTGATGCTCTCTGCAAGGGGTGTGAGAAAAAGAAAACAAGAAGTGTTTAACAACATTACTTTAATTCTTGTCTAAACTTTATGCATAGCATTAACATGCAGGTTTTATCCCCAAAGAACAAGGGTAAGCTAACTTTTCTATAGAAGGCACATTGAAATCCTACTTTTCATTTATTGACCACAGCAATCAAAATCTTAATCTACAATGCCTGTGTTGTGAGCACTCTTCTTTATGGTAGTGAGAGCCGGTCTACATACATATATCATGAGCATACATTAAATAGCTTTTACTTATACTGACTCCAATCTTCTGTATCTCTCAATAGCTTGAAATGCTGCTCTGTTGCGCCTTAACTTAAGAGGTTCAATATTGGAGGACGCTGTGGGAGTAGTTCTCCTACCTCCACTGATTAGATGCAAGGCTTGGTTTAGGATTGTGTCTAGTGATGATTGATAGGTTTTGTTAGCGGCTACTTGTTTAGATAGACAGTTATCCATTACAAATCTGACGTATCCAGGGTATGACTGTCTTAAGGATTTTTTCTTTTAAATCTGCCATAAAGTGTTTTAGAGACAGTCTTTGGTCTAATTTTACACATTAACATTTTCTGAAATGAGATCCAGGAGGTCATTCATAAAGATAAGTGAGTGCAAGTTAGGGCTGAAGCTTGTGATAGGCCTTCCGAACTTTTTTACCTTCGAATCGGGTTTGGATGGTTCTGTTTTTTAGGAGTGCCCTGATCCAGCTGTACATTCTTACATTGATGTCAAACTTTTCTTCTTCAAAAATAGACCTTTTCTTCACACTCAATTATAGGCTTGTAGCACATCTCTATAAATACTGCTGCAGTGTGCTTGTTTTCATGTTGTACATCATCTTGTTCTCTCTAGTATTTTTTTTTCTACAGTCTTCCTGGCCATGTTTCTTTCTTTTACTAATTCATCGTTTAATGTTAGCGAAAAGGCCTTGGCTATGCTTTATCATGCTCATATCTGCAATATTTTAAGTTTCAATATCACTGCCTGGTATGGCAATCTGAGCATTAAAAATAAAAATAAACTTTATAGAATCCTAAATGCTGCTGGTAAAATCATTGGCAAAAATCAAAGCCTGTTTGGGCAGTTGTTTGAGACAAACATCTATAAAAAAGCTAACAAGATCCTCAAAATAAAGAGTCATCCTTTGTGTCAGGATTTTGTGATTTTACCATCACAAAAGAGATACATGACACCAATAGCAAAGACAAACAGACACAAACACTCTTTTGTTCCCCTGGCAATCAAATCCTTAAATAAGAGCAATCTGGTATAAATTTTGTCACATGTAAATTATGAGTGAGTCTGGTGTGAATGTACACTTCGGTTTCTTATAGTTATAATTTTTTTGTTTGGTGTAATGCACAAATTGTAAGACAAATTTCCATACGGACAATAAAGATGATTATTATTATTATTATTATTAATTCTGGTGTTACGAAAGGGTTTGTATTTCCTAACTTGACCTTGAGGGATGTGTTTTTTTCTAAGATGATCGAGACTATAGTTGCGTAAGTTGTGTTGACATTAGTCTCCATTATGCTTGTTAGTCTTGTGCAAAAGCTGTCCAGTTAGCTTTTTTATAATTCCATCTAGTTGTTTTGCATGGTTGATATCTACCTGGTGTTCTTATATTGAGGAGTATAGGCTTGTGGTCTCTCACTTTTCCTTCTCGAATCAAGTTGAAACTGTAAAATTATTTATTGTCTCTAACAAAACATGAATGGATTGAAAAATGTACATTTATAATCAATTAGTTGTAATTAATTAATTTTGTTTTTATATAGAATAGAGAGAAAAAAAAAACACTAGGCTTAAGATCAGATTTCTTAGATAAAGGGAGATAAGCTTTGGGTAAATAATCACCAGAATTGAAAGATATCTTTTAAGTAAAATAGAATAAAATAATAAAATATTAGTGTTAAGATTATATCTAAGACTGTGTGTTAATTTAAGGTTTATATCAAAGACTGTATGTATATAACCATAATCACCATCAAGTCAAATACATTAGGTTTAGCAGCAATGCAGTTTAGACCAAGCCCCAAAAGAGTTAGAACAGAAAGAATAAAACTTGTGCAAAAAATAACTCACAGTAACATTACATTAGAATAAAACACTTGGAAACTACCAATTTTACATCAACATAAGGGGAAAGTTGGTGGACAGCATAATACACCTTGCATTGCCACATGAGTTTGCCTACAGCTGTCAGTGGCGTACCTAAGGGGGGAGGGGGGAAGAATTTTTACACCCCCCCCCCCCGGGACCCCACCTGGGGGGGCCCTCAAAAGGGTGTCAGAAATTTATTTGTAAATACTTAAATTAATATATTTGATTGAAAAATACTGTTGACTGGGGTCTTTTTTTTTCAAAATTTATGGATTAAATTTATAACAAAGACTAAACCTAGATCTAGGTCTATCAGTATGTTGACTTTGTTGACATTTTAAAAATATTTTTTCACACAGAGATCAAAGTTTTTTAAAAGTTGGTTTTATATTTCAAACTTTGTTGCCACAAATAAAACTGCATGTTATTAGCGAATTCCAGGTATCTTGTTACCTTTACTAAGAATAGATCAAAGTGGCGAGTATTTTATGGCTATACTAATTAACCTTAAAGCAAAATTTACAGAATCGAATCCAGTATAACAGATCCAAAAGTTATTCTTAATAATGCTAGAATAGTCCATTATTTGGGTTTGGCATCTATAATTTCAGAAGTAAACTTCACACTCGAGTTATTACCCCTCTATTCATCTTTCCTCAATCCAATGGAAACTCTCTTTTTATTTCCATCTAATCCTTTTGCTTTTGAACAAAACATAACAAACAATGACGTAATATCATAGCACATCCTTCCTTTTGAAGTTCTTAAGAGTGATATCTACTAGGAACTTTAACAATTCGTTCACTTCTGGTTGTCTTGGCTGGCACAAAAAGTTCTCTAGATGTTTTGTTTGTTCCAACAGTTTGCAGTTCATTGTCTTCATTGGTATCATTGTACCCAGAGATGTCTTCATTGAAACTCTTATTAAAAAAGCGTTGATTTCTTCTGTATGTTTTTCCATTGTTTGATCTGGGTACTAAATGTTTTTTATGACAACTGCTTTCTGCCATGTTTGACCTAGACAACTCTCAGACAGAACAATCTTTAGGTAGTCTTGCTTTTGCATCATATTTCACTTTGCTTTTCATCTGTCATTCATTGAGTAATGTCTTTGCATTTTCAGCTAGCTATGGTTTCAATAGTTTAGGATAAGTTGGTATGATTCCCTGAGTCTTCTACTTGTCAGCAGTTGTGATGGTGAATACGGCAGTCCGCTTATCAGAGTATTTCTATACTCGAGCATAACGAGATATGGATCTTTCCCACTTTTGTATGCTTTGAATACTTTTGCTAACCCCTAACCTAAAACATTAACAACCAACAATGACGTAATATCATACAATATTAGCACATAATCTTCTTCATGCAGTGAAAATTTTTTTTTTTTTTGCCTATCTGGAATTCTGGTCAAAGCTCCTGCGCCCAATTAATATATTTCAGAAGAAACTACAAAAGTCAGGACGGACTGCATATACAGGAAGCTGCTGAAGAAATTAGTACCCTTTCATGCTTTCTGCAAAATGATGAGAAACTGACAAAAAACCCAATCCATCAAAAAAGCAAAAGAAGGTACTAAATACTATGGATTACCTGTAATCAAAACAACCAGAAGAAAGAAAAGATTCGATGGGAAGTTGAGTTCTAATGTAGGACTGTCATAAAATTATATATTATATTATATTATATTATAGAGCTGCAATTCAAACATGTGACAGAAGTGTTGGACAGATTTCATATGGAGATGAAGGCCAGATTCCAAAGGCTGGAAAGAAAATGGATACCTTTGGGTTTCTTCTTGAACCAAGACACCTGTTAGATGAACACACGCTTATGACAAACTGTGCTACTTTTCCTGTTTGTAAGATGAAATAAATGGCAAATCGCTTTTTCAATGATGTCATTAATGCACGAGCACTTTTCATCAACAAACCAGTAATACAATCACCAATAGACATATTGAGGAAACAGGCTTCATATGGTAATTACGTGTTCTCAAACCTTGCAACCTCCTCCGAATACCGCTAACTCAGGCCACTTCCATTATGTCATGTGAGAGATCATTCTCAAAGCTCAAGTTTATCAAAAACTATCTCAGGAGCACAATGAGGCAAAAAAGGCTTTAATGTCACTGAAATCACAGATACTACAAAGTATCGATGTAGATGATGTTATAGATTTCTTTGCTGCACATAATGCACAACATGAAACAATATCAATTGAGATTTGTCACTTGTTCACTATTTAACTAATAAACAACGGTATTATTCATTAGAAGAGTCTTAATGATTATTTTTTGTTAAGTTTACTGATATACTGAACCAATTTGATTTTGGGCTTATATATTTCTGTGTACATTATCTCATGTCTTATTCAAGGGGCCCCCACAAAGAGGTCAATCCCCCCAGGCCCCCAAATCCAGAGTTACGCCCCTGACAGCTGGCAAATTTAAATTTTACAAAAGAATATGATATAGTAAAAGGAGGAGTTGTTTGCTCATGAGATATGAAACAGCCAATATAAATACTAAGACTGAGAAACAAAGACAGTCATCTTTCTGATGTTACTTGCAGAACTTTAGTCTGAGTGTTCAGAGAAGAAATGGCCGCCATAAGAATATAAAGAAATTTTGTAAAGCATCATCCTAGAAGTTGTGTATGCACCAAGGGACACAGAGATTGTCATTTTTTATTGTGTAGCATAATAATAATATGTCCAAAGATTAATGAGGAATGCATTTTTTTCCGTGGCTACACAGCACCAGCTCCAACCTACATATTTTGCCACATCTAACACAGGCATATGTGTAGCATACTATGAAAATAAATCCTATTTAGAGATAGGAGAAAGCTTTCAACTATATTCATATAAAGAAAATACAATGAAATATTTGCCTTTACCTTGCCTGCAACCTTGATCCCTTGATACCAAATAATATAAAATGAAATGGGAAAATCTAGTTTTCATTTATGCAATGAAGATCATTTATCCTGTTAACATGGACAATGTCCATTGGTGTGGACAATGTCAACACTAGTTTAATCCAAATGTTTGATGGAAACTCTTCTGCCATATTGAAATCTGTGTTGCAGTTTGCTTTTATCTGTCTTAATGCCTCCAAAAAAAAAAATCTTGCACTGAGTTGAAGGTTTTTATGAGCTTTTGATCATTCTGGGTTCAGAAGTTTGTATATGACCTGAGGGAAAAAAAACAATAATCAAGTTCATCAAATGTAATATTGGGGAAATAGATATTCTAAAAAAATTTAAAACATTAATAAAACTTTGCAAGCAAAATTTGCCCCAGCTATGAAACATTGTTGTGTGTGTTAAGTGTATACAATAAACAGAGCAGAAGTTAACATTGTTGTGTGTGTTAAGTGTATAACAAAAAATTGGCTGTAGGACAAAAACTTGGCTGCCTTGATAGACTACTTGGCTGTAAGACAAAAACTAGACTGCCTTGAAGGACATGGTTCTTGGTGGGTTATTTAAAAAGTGCACATCTTGGCATTTATCTCACTATTCCTCATTCGTCCAAAAAAGACCAATCCAATGAGTTAATGCCAAAATGAATTAGCTGTTACCACTTAGTGCTGCTTCTCGACTACATTGATAGTAACTTGAATGTATGAAATAAAATATGCTACTTTAAATGGATGTGCCTCATAATTATCTATATTGTTGGACAGCATGGAGCTTTTATTTCCATCTTGGACAATGTATTCACAACTGTTCAAAGAGGAAGGATGATTATGATTACTCAGTAAATAGTTCTGACACCTTCAAGGTCTAAAGCCATCCAGGGGCGTAGCTAGGAATTTTACATCGTTTTGGGGCCTGTGGGCTTGACCTTTTTGGGGCCCAGGGGGATTTTCAAATTCTCCCCCCACCCTAGCTATGCCACTGAAGCCATCTTAATATACCCCCTATCTTAAAACCCAAAACATGTATAGCAATACTATTAGTGCAACCCCTCTTAAACATTCACACAAGAAATAGGCCTTAGATAATATTTGGCCTTCCTTATATTATAAAGACCCCTCTACCAAAATCCACCTTAGACTCTAGATCTAGTTAATCAGTGTTAATAATATATGCTATGGTTTATCGTTAGGTTATTTTATGAATTCCTTTTTAAACTTTTTCTTCTACAAAATGTAACAAACTGCAAGGATTTTAGAATTTACTACTTTAGTTATCTTGAGTATAGTTTACAAGAATTGAAGGTAGATAGATAGATATAGTTATATAGATCTAGTATTATACTATGTAGTGTAGTCTAGATATCTATACCAGGTATACCTAAGTCTAGAATTCGTTAGGTCAAATCTTCAAGTATGATATCATAATGATAATTAAATCACTGTCATCCAATGAAATAATGAATGAATCAGAATGACAATCAGTCACAATCATTGACAATGAAGTTATGAATGGGTACTTAATTGAATTGAACAACGGTACATTTAGAACAGTGCAGATTTGTCATCTTAAAGTAATTAAATAGATTAACAAGGACGAGATTTGAAATATTGATCTAGATTTTTAGCGCTAAGCTTGATAAAATGGTGCTTGCTCAAAGACTTTTTTAGCCCTCGATGAACAGAACTCAGGATTTTCACGTGATTTTAAATTAAACTTTTGACATGGAAGAGCTTACCTCTTGTGTTTATTTCAGTCTATACAATACTATACATTATTTCAATTTCGCAATATTACCTGTAAATACATTTAAATTTAGCTAGATATTTATTTAGCTTTTAAAAGAATACGCCTGCCCATGTCTCTTTTTGATAATAATAAAATATCATTCTAGACACTTTTAAAACCGTTTTTTAAGTGCTAACGAAGTCCTAGATCTACTTGCTTTTTGTTAATTATAATAAAGATGGGAGAGAATAAAAAACCAATCAATTTAGGAAATTATCTAGATCTGGATCTATAATACGGCCTGGGAGAGAATAAAAAACTAATCAATTTAGGAAATGTCTAGATCTACATCTATAATACGGCCCATGCCTATACCTATCTTTAATCTTATCTAAATATATGACTATGGCAATTGGTAATACTTCTTAGTATTTAGAATAGTTACTAATAGTAATTCAATAGTAAAATAATAGTCATAACTTTTTAATAGACTAAATAGTTACAGTAGACTAGATCTAGAATATAATTACTAACTTATACTTAGACTTTCACTTAACTTATATTTTATAGTAAATTTATACTAATTATTTAACTTATATTACTTATACAAGTTATAGATCTACTTTACTATAAGTTATAGAATAGTTATCTGAGTGTTAGTAGTGTTATTTAGTGTAGTCTAGGCTAGTTTCAATTTAAGTTTAGTAAAGTCTAAAGTAAAGTAATAGTAGACTATAGGCCTACTTATAATACTAATATTATGCTGTTTGCCTCCGATACTATTTAACTATTAAGTCTATTATCATTATCAATCCTTTTCAGGGGCAGACTCTCTATATGGGTAAACGGGCAAATGACCTGTGGGCTGGTACCAAATGGGCCGGTCTGTTCGCAACTAAAGAAAAAA
Source organism: Biomphalaria sudanica (assembly GCA_036873155.1). NCBI lineage: Eukaryota > Metazoa > Mollusca > Gastropoda > Planorbidae > Biomphalaria > Biomphalaria sudanica. The sequence continues at coordinate 62,600 of JAZGLO010006448.1, forward strand.
AAATTCAATGCAGACAACTTTTTAAAAAAGTGACAGCAGACACAAAGGCCTGAACACATTTTCTTGTTTTTTTTTATTATTATTACAATTAATTTTGTTTGAAATTCAACAAGAATATCAAGAAAAATACACTATACACTGTACGTATTATCATTTGTAAAACGTTAGACCATACTTTCTGCTATGCACGAGCGGCATAGACTGCTTTGATGTCTTCGAGGTTTCGAGTTTCAAGGCTGTAATTGGCCTAATCATTTTGCTGGTCAGCATGGGCCTTTGATGGCACTCCCTTTTTTTTTTTTGCTCCTTCCCTCCCCCGTCTTTTAATGGTTCCAATGAAATTTAACCAAAAAAGAGACAATTAGCTCTTTAACAATACTAAATAGAAATTAACTTTAACATATACACCTGGCTGCGAACTTGCAAACCACCCAACTTATTCTCAGCTCAAAATGGGTATAAAGCTCTACTTTCTGCGATTTGAATAGAAAAATTAAGTTTCTTTTTGTTTATTTTTAATAACATAGATCTAAAAATACTACACTTAAGGCTTACAAAAAAAAATTATTTAATTAAAAAATAAATATAGATCTAAATCAATTTTTATACTATTATAATTAATGGCAAACTTATGCTTAGTATGAAGTCATTCATGATGAAAAGTATTACAATAATGTATATAGCGCTGTCACATTCGATATGAAAGGAGATTTATATTTTAAATAATTGGTCATGGTATATCCATATACAAATCGCGTTTTTGAGAATGTACTAGGAGGAAGCAAGAGCTTTTCACATTAAGTAAGTGCCTCTCTAACCGTTCTGCTTTCTCTTATCTTTTAATGGAAGGGGTTGCCTGAGTCAGCCGGGAAAACCAATGATTTAGCATATTTTAAGTGACAGATCAACAGTCATGACTAGATTGACACATGAAATGCTTAAGACGTAACAATCTTATTTTTGAAGAAACGTCTGTAATCTATAAGTAATACCAAAAAGCTTCAAACTCATTAGGCTGCTATTGTATTGTATTGTTTATAGTTTTCAGACTACATTCATGCATAAATAGAATACATTATGTAATCCTACGAATGCATTCATCCAGTTTTCGATGCGTTATCCACCTTTTATATTTTGTAGAGAATTAGGCTTACACCTAAAATATAACACATGGGCGTAGCCGGGAGGGGAGGGTCTTCAAACCATCACTTGCCTCAGACCTCATTGTCTGAAAGGGAAACTTTACTTACTGCCCCAGTGCAGCCAACTTAAATAAACTACAGTCACCAAATTTCATGAGCGTAGCCAAAAAATGTTTTGTGGTTACCCTCCCCCTCTAATACAAATACTAAAGCATTTTACCATTTTCTGCCAGTCGCTGGACTCCATTGAATAGCAGATTTGGTTCTTGAATTTTTTTTTGCGGAAGAGTAGCAGGCTAATTGCACTGTAGATACTTCAGAATATGCATTTTTAAAGCTTAAAATAACAGAAATAATTCTTGATTTCGGGGCTTTGCCCCGGACCCCACTGGGGGGGGGGAGCTCACAGCGCTCCCCAGGACTCCCTTTAGCGGTATGTATTGGCTTCCCACTAATTAAAGAAAGAGAGTATTCTAGGGTAGAAAAAACATTTGAAAAAATGAAAGATCAGAATGTAATGAAGATTAATTATATTTATATAAATTGCGGAGTGGGGTAAAAATCCCCCCCCACCGAAAATATATGACATGCCATTTGTGGACCGGTTTATATGGTAATGCCAGGGCCAGTTTTGATACCCAGTCCGCCCCTGATCCTTTTCATTTGTGAAATACTATCTTAAATGTACATCGTTTATGTACTATAATGTAGTCTATTAAAATTACAGGGCCGGTCTTAGGCCACTGCCACCTATGCGGCTGCACTGCGCCCGTACTTTCATAGGCCCCGCACGAATTCTAGGTGTTAATTATTAAAATAAGCCATTTTAACTTATTATTAAAGGGTTTCTGGAATTCTCATAAAATTGTGAAATATACAAAAAAGTCATGAAAATCTTCTGAAATTATTAAAATCTTCTGAAAACTGTCATTCGATATGGAAAACACCAATCCTACAAGCAATAAAAAAAATGCCATTGTCAGCTTTCATTTAATAAAAATGTAATAATAAGGCGAATTTGAACCAAAACAAGAAGTTCAAATTCTTAATAGTCACTGGTATACAAATATAGTTTTAAATCTATCTTTAAAAAAAAAAGCGATATTTTGCTAGTCAATAGTTAATCTAAAAGACATATCTAAATGTTTATCTGCTTTTTGTTGAAAAACTATCATCTACTGTAGATGGCTCTTAAAGCTAATTTCACAGTAGTTTTGTACTTAGTAAAGTATGAATACAATGCAAAGACAAATTTATTTTCTTATACGAAATCTTAATTTTCACTTATTATCCTTATCACAGCCCAGAATAGGCCCTGCGCTATCCGTTTCTCATAGAGCCCCACAATCTCTAGGACCAGCCCTGTTAAATTATAACCATTTTGTCATATAGATTAGATCTATATCTAAGACAGACCAAGACTTAAAAGGGTGAAAAAAATCTCTAGATTTTATTCCCCTCTAAAGAAGCTAATTGTCTGTGCTTGAACTAAAAAGCATCTTGAAACAAGAATGCTTTCAAGTTTTCATATCGAAGTCTGTTGATTAAGATGTTTTACTAGAAATTAATTTGATTAAATCTATCATCAAGTAGATTGCTCATGAGGTATAAGTTATTGTATACAGTAGAAGGATCTTTTAGTTGCTTCTTTTTAAAGTGTATGCTTTACTAAGCCTGTAATGAAGTATTCAGTTCAAAATAATAAAGGCTGTGAGTGTACTGTACATTTTTGTGGTACACATTAAGATTTTATATAGCCTGTTAGCTAACCAACATATAGAAATACACATCAATACAGAATTCCACATCAATACAGAATTCCACTTTTGTTTTTACACTCAGGTTTTTATTGCATTATATAACTTTATATATTGTGAGGTCAGGTACCAATAGATGCACAACCTATCACATGTTACTTGTGGACTGGTTCCCAGATCATATGATATGTTTTGGAAATGTTTTACATGTTTCGGATGTTCCTTCAGAGTTGAAGATAGTTTACTTCCTAGTCCAAACCTCCCGCAGGACGACAGGGGATGGCAGCGGGCAGGGTTTGAACCGTCGATAAATCCGAACGACAGTCCAGCGCGCAACCCGCACGACCAGGCAGCTATCCAATAATGCTAGGGCTGAATATGTCATCCATTCCACCCCTGAAGTAAAGCACTTCATCACTAAGAAACCATTCCCCTCGTGACAATGTAAGGAAGAAATTAATTTTCCTTGTATAAAGTTGTAAAATTTACCACATGCTTTGTTTTCATTCCTTGTATACTGTTTCTATTTGACCTTTGCAATGTTTACCACAATGTTTAAAGAATACCATAACTTTTTATGTTGCAGTCAGTAGCAAAAGTCAAAGAAAACAATCCATGATTTAGCCATGCTGAGCACTTGATGGGCACTGGAGCACTGGGTGTGTTAGTGTTTGCTTCTGTAATGTGTTTGAATAGGCCTATATATATATATTTCAATTTTCAACTATGTTGATTAAATAAACTTTATAGATTGAGTTATATTTTTGCAAAACAACATCTTAATACTTCTTTGCCAGATATTTGATATCATCTAATTTGAGTTTGAACTATTATAATGGTTAATGAAGTTAATTTGTTTCTATTTCAGAAAGATTTGTGCAGACTCCACCCTGTGGGTCAGTTCATGAACATAATGATATACACAAAATGTCAGGAGGCAGGATTGGTGAAGTGGGAAAATTATCCAAGGATCCTGACTGATTACTGATGCATTCATCATATATTCATCTATATGTCCAGGTAGCAAAATCTGTTATATAACGGTATTTCATACTTAAAAAACAGAATTTGCATATCTTTTTAATGTGAATTCATCATTAAATGGAAACTGATGGTTTTTGACAATGTTTGATATAATATGTGTTTTGATTTACAGATAAAGAAGATATTATTTTTCCTTTTATTATTTGCAATAAAAACATAGTTAATTATGTTGTTTTTTAATGTAATTTTCCTGTGCATCCAAAACTATCAGCCTTTCAACGTGTTTCTATGTGACTATGCATCTCAAACAAGGGAAAAAATTGTATTTGACTGAACTGGTTGTATAAGCTGAATTAGTCCCCTTTATAGATTTTTGTCTGAGGCTTTGTGAACCCAACCATGAAATAGAAGAACCCAAACATGAAATAGAAACAATAGATAACAATACAATCATACATGATCATAGACTCTTCGCTAGCATAGTGGTTTCGGCATCGGATTTAGCCCACAGGTTCAAATTCAAGTCATTCCTTTTTTTTTTCAAATTGCATTTAAAAAGCGAATACCGTAATAGCCCGTTCTTTCTTCCCCTACCCCTTTCTAACTTGTTCAGACAAGTGATAGGATAATAGCATACCAGTATTGAGAATGCTAATCACACAGATTTATTATTGTTTCTCTAGATCTATTACAAATTTAATTACATAACTCATCCAAACTAATAGATAAACTTAATATAAACTTTGTTGTTTTTTTTTTAAGTATTTTTTTAATTTTGCTTTTTATTTTACTTTGTAAAGGCAGCTAGAGAATCTTCTCTCAGGTACTCCCCCCACTGTTAATCGGAGTATTGCTATAAGTGTGAATGTTTCGCTGAAAAAAGCTATTTAAAATAAAATTTCCAAAATGCACCAAATTTATGCCTAATAAAATTTTTTTGTAGAAGTGGAGATGTTAATTTTTTTTAGGTCCCAGATTAATAGCACAGTTGTTCATGCAATGGCGCGCTTCTTTGAAAACTGGGCAAAAAAAATCTGTAGCAGTGATTTATTTGATTAGTAAGTATGATATAGTTTTGAAGAAATTAAACAATAAAAAGTACTTTTTAAAAAAAGCTTTTATGAAGTGTAATTGTATCAATCAGTTTGAATCAGGAATGTAATTAAATGTGATCTAGACTAACAATAATAAATATGTGCAATTACCATTCGTTTTTGTTTAGCTCAATTATTTGATTTTAGCTTTCTCAACCCGCTGTAACTTATCTGGACCAGTTTGGAAAGGGAGCGGGCAGGGGTGGACTTATAGCGTCTAAATGAGTCCTGGCATTACTATACCAACTGGCCCACAGTTTGATGACCATATGATGTACATCTATTGTTATCTATAAATCATGGCAACCAGTAGCATGGTATATGGATATAGATCTAGGAGATTCCATTATTATGAGAATATGTGCTTAGAGTATTGCACTGTTAAGTCTGTTTTATGAAAGGAAAAAGGATGCTAATCACATTAACAGTATTTATTTTCATTTAAAAAGGATCATTTGGCGACCCCATGGGCCCGGTTGCCAACATAGCTAGTCTGCCCATGAGGGGAAGGGGGAGAGGGTATCTGTTTCTATGTTAGTTACTGTCATCACTTTTCTTATCTTAACTTAGAAAATACTACAAAAAAGATGATTACGTCCTAGGTGTGTTCCTAGGTCAATCTAGCCATGCATGTTAACCAATGACTTAAATTCTGCCAAGTCATTGGTTGTCCTAGTATATGGAACAAGGAATATACCTTTATCTTTGTGTCTTTATGGGTATGTTATTAGGTTGTTGTTTTTTTATTTGAAGTTCAGGGTTTTATGTATAATTGCTACTTTACTTTTGAGTCTTCTGTCCTGAGGGCTTTCTAAATTAAGTGATATTTATTAATGTTTTCTTGAGTTGAGGATCCCAATCCTCTTCAGAGGATGCAAATTCCATTATTGGCCTAACCAAGATTAAATAATATTTTAATTTTATGATCTTAATTCATTTGTAGAAATTTCTTTTAATAAACTCTGACTTTATAAAACATTTATATAACATCTTAAATAAATGTAAGAGTTTCTTATCAATACCCTGCTCATTATCAAGTTATTCAAATTCTTTTATTTTTCTGTCATATCTCACATGTTTGTGTGGCTTAGTGGTTAAATTGTTTGTCTCTCAATCAAATGTCTACCTATGGGGCTCAAGTACGAATCCTGAATCCAGCAGTTTTTCACAACCAATT